>JAOEGS010005351.1:0-22066 GCA_025447755.1 Corythornis vintsioides
GACTTGGTCTAGGTGATTGTGCTCTGGCAGGGGGGTTGGACTAGATGATCTTCTAGGTCCCTTCCAACCCCTAATATCTGTGAATCTGTGAATCACTGAGGATGTTCCTGGTATAAGATAGTGAATTAATGGAATAATTTTAATTTGGAGCTTTGTTCTCAAGTCCCAAAGAACCGATTGTCTTCCATGCAAGTTATGCCACACATTACATCTCTGCCATGTTAAGATGCAAGTACTCTGAATAACCTCTTAAATGTAAGTGGGTATTTAATTGCTATTGGGTCCAGTAATTATTTGAATTTCAGAATCAGATATCTTAACAGTATATTTTAACAATTAAATGAAAATCCAGTGAAAAATTCAGGTCTTGGAATTGATTCAAGGTTGGTTTATGTATTTGGGAATGTGTTTGATTATATTAAATTCGTGACAGATTAAGATAGTGGGAGTGATACATAGCCTTATTCTCTTTCCTGTCCAATTTTTCTCTAGTTCTAAAATAACAAATTTCTTCTTATTGCCTGCTAATTTTTCCATGATTGAATTCAGATGTAGGAATAAATACCTTTTAAAGTAAATTTTACAAAAACTAAAGTAATATTCAGAATAATGGGAAAAAAATTATCTTAGCAGATATGAAAAAATATAAGGAAAGCAACTAAAAAACTGTAGGAAAATAAAACTACCATTAGATTTAGGTGTTTCATTATTAAATAAGTTGCTGCTCTATGAACACTTCTTGCATGTTGATATTCATCTGCCAAGGCCAAAAATATTCTTTTTACCAAAGAGTGTTAAATTTATCTCAGCAGACTGTCCAAGCAATTCAATTTTGTTAAGAACTAATGAAAATCTATAATTTACAAATGATGGATGGTTATGGCACTTCTTTCAGCCCAATTTAAGTGCTGAGTATAGGCAGCTATGGTAATCCTTTTAAAAGTTAGCCACAGCAGTAAGATGTCTCTTTCTGTTAAAGTTATTGTTGATCAACTTATAGAATGGCACATCCATCAACTAAGAAACCTTAATGCATTAGCAACCTGTCTATCACCGCTTCAATATGAACAAAGATATTATCATCATCAAGTTTTATATTTATCAAGCACCTTTTTTTCCTAGGATTCTAACATGATCCATATAGATTCACAGAATGTTTAGGGCCGGAAGAGACCTCCAAAGGTCATCCAGTGCAGCTTCCCTGCAATGAGCAGGGACACCCTCAACTAGACCAGGCTGCTCAGAGCCTTGGCCAACCTCACCTGCAATAGCTCCAGACATGGTGCCCCAAGCACCTCCCTGGGGAGCCTGTTCCACTGATCCACCACGCTCAAGGGAAAGAACTTCTTCCTGATATCCAGTCTCAATCTCCTCTCATTTAAACCCATTACCCCTCATCCTTTCACTCCAGGCCCTTGGAAACAGCCCCTCTCCAGCCTTCCTGGAGCCCCTTCAGGCACTGGAAGGTGGCTATAAGATCACCCCAGAGCCTTCTCTTCTCCAGGCTGAACAACCCCAGCTCCTTCAGCCTGTCCTCGTAGGAGAGGTGTTTCAACCCCATTGAGAGAGGTGTCTCTTGTTCAGTGTCAACAGCTCTGGTGCTGTATAGATCATACCATTGTCAAAGAACCCAAATTTATATTTACCATCCACGGAGCCATGTATTAAAAGACTGTATTTGCCCATTTAATCCAATGTCTCTGCCATCAGTTGGAATAACAGAAAAAAAAAAATGACTTGTACCACATGTCCCAAGACCCTAAAGTCATTTTTGATTGTTCTGGGACTATCAGTCATTATTTCTTCTCCTCCTACATGGAAGATAAATAATGGATAGTAGTCCATAGAACATATCAGGCTAGGAATTTTCCTAGTTACATCCTTTACCTGGGCTCCAGGTAGGCAGCAAACCTCCCTGTAAGAATGATCTGCCTGACATATTGGTCCTTCTGTTCCTCGTAGAAGGGAATACCCCACAAGTAACACTCTCATTTTTTTTTCTTTGTTGTACTAGTCCTAATTCTCAGGGCTGTCTGCAAGGTCCTGGGCAACTGAGCAGATGGACTATCCTCTCTATTCTCCTCTGCCCGATGCTCAGTTACTAGTGCCTTGTATCTGTTGTGCATGGGCAGCTGATAAGACTGAGATGATCAGGAGGGGGCTCTCCCACTTCTCTGGGGAAGGACCTGCTTCCACTCACCTCCATCTCCTAGGTCTCCTCCTTTACCTATTTTTTCTGGGTGGAAAGAGGAAATGGAATCATCTAGTTCATGTGCAACACTCACTTGCTGCCCTTCCTTCCAAGATGGTATAGCCTGTCTCCACCAGTCTATCTCCCTTTCACAATCCCATATAGTACTTAGTCTTTTAATTTCATCCTTCTGCTCAGCCACCATGCTGAGCAGATCATTCACCTGTTCACATCTGACACAGGTGTCATCTTCAACACCCTCCATTACAAGAGCCAGGCTCCTGCATTCTCCACAGCCAGGGGCCTGGACACCCACATGCTTGTGTGGGGCCTCAGTCTGAGTGCCCACAATTTTCCCAGCCACAGCCTTTGACTGGGTTGCATCCATGGCTAGACCTTTGGAAGAAGCCGAGTTCACAGGGTAAGGGCACACACCCGGATGACTCAGCTGGCTTTCTGCTTGAACTTGTCTGGTGCACAGGGATCCCTGCTCTCCTGAGGCGTTTAAATCGCCTTTAGAGAGGGCGGCTTCACCCCCGCCTGTGCCCACCTCCCTCACAAGAGAGCCCAGTAGCCAGAAGCTGTGGGCTACCTGTCTCGGAGAGCCGCGGCTGCAGAGATGTGACCTGAACAGCAAAAACTTTGCCGATTGTCCAGTCTGCTGCTGGTCCGATCAGCTGTAATGAATTTCTCGAGTGTTCTGAGCAAATGAGCCAGAACTCACATCTTGGTTTCCATTAATGATCTATATGAGCTAGTGGATTTATAAGGAATATGTGTACAGTTTACAATTAATTTTCAGACTCTATTCAGTAGGACAACCTAAGATTTTTTTTTCCCCTCCCTTAAATGTATGCAAACGTCTAAATGCAGCACAAAGAGAGATATTAAATGGTGCCCTAATAATGGCAAAATTTTTCAACAGTGTTCAGTGTTCTATGTTTCAACATGAAAAATCTAATATATTTTCCTTCTGATATTTACACTCTATCAAAGATTCAAATATACCTTATCTCCATAGTTTTCGATCATGTTTTTAGGGAGAAAAGCATAACTAATGTAAAGAGTTAGCCAGTACCCTATCTTATAGCAGTTGTTTAAGATACATATAAGAAAATCTGGCTAATATATGGACTATTTGGTTCTGTGAACTGTAATTGATGTGTAACGTGTTGATGAAGGTGCCAATTTCCTACACTGCAGTCTTTATCACTACAACAGATACTCTCTTAATTGTTAATTACCTCAGTTGAAAGGACTCTATGACTTTTAGAAAACTAGCTTACTTATAGTGGTCTCAAATTTAAATTATGTCTGTACTATTTGGACAAGTGAGGAATGGTACAAAAGAGTTTAGAACTCTCTAAACACTGCTATTACATTCACACCTTAATTTCTACTTGATCTAGATAGTGAACAATTAATCACTTTTAACTGTCAGTCTTACATTCTTTTCTATTTTTTTTTGTTGTTTTATTTTTAAAGACACACAAAACATACATACCTTATTATAATATACCAGTACCTATTAACATTTAATTATTTTGGTGCTAGGAATATTTCTTTTCTTACATGTCTGCCGCATTATCTAATGGAAAGAGTAAAATTATATTTAGATTGCACATAATAATAACAGTGTCAGAATAATACTTTAATAGTGTCAGAATAATTACACCACACACATTTAACATTTCTTGGCGTATGTCGAAGGCATATTTGTATTCAGGTGTTCAACTAATTAATTTCCTTAAAATGGATAAGTTTATATAATCACATTTTCCTTTTTTTATTTTTAAAATGTAATTTAGCTTTAATTTTTCTTATCCACTTAAAATTTTACAACAGTTATCTGGCTGATGTGACACTGTTACATAACTGTTATCTTCTAGCAAATGATTTGAAGTTTGCCGGTTTGTTGCAAAACTAACCTTGTCTTCCCTCGCAAGTAATTGCTTAAGCACCATTGCATTTGTGTTTTGAAGGACAAGGTGGGTTTATACACTTTAATGGACAGGGCTGGGCTGCTGAACAGATTTGTATAACAAAGGTAATTGTACATTTTCTTACTTAGATACAATTACACATGGTTGATTGTCATGTTGGGTTTATCTAATTGACGTAATGCCAAAAGTGATGATAAGCATTGGAGAAGCCTATCTCAATCTGTTAATCACATGGGTTGTTGCAATTCCATCAGGAAATAGCTATAACAGCCTCAGACGTTTGACATATTCTGTTGTTTTACCCTGATTTCCCCATGTATTATACATCCAGGACACCAGCTTAGCCTTCATAGTCTGTAACTATGCCTTGGGTTAAAAGATTTCTGCATCATCAGCAAAGCCTTTTATCTTTCTATATGACTTCACCAGACTATGAAGTAAAAATGGTGAGATGAAACATGTGGGATTTCAGAAGATCTTCATATGACATTTGAACAGCAAATGCACAGTGGGCAATTTATTTCAAACCCAAGAAAAGGTATTGCTATTAGCGCAGAAATTTCTAGAAAGCAATATTTTCTTTTTGAAAGACACTATAGTCTTGTCCTCATTCCATTTTTGTATTTTTAAAATCTCTAAGAAGGATGTTATATATGACTTTGAAATTTAGGGCACAATTCATAAAACTTTAAAGAGCAAAAAATAGGTCATTGGCCATTCATTATATGCTCCTCAGATGTTGGAGTTAAATTTAATTCATCTTAGAATATCTTCAGCTGAGATTTTTTTTTTCACTTAGATTAATATTGTGTGTTCTGAATTCTGAGCAGTAGAGCATTCTTTTTTTGTAGTAGTGGTATAAGGAGCAGGTTGAAAGTCAAAACACAATACTTGGGTTAAAAATAAAATCCTCCTGAAAGTTTCCTCTGGTGAACCACAGACTTGTCTGACCAATAATACATTGGATTAAAAGAAGGAAATAATTCTGTGTAAACCTTCACTTATATGAATAACTGGAATTAAGAAGATATGCACCATGTAGCTTACCTTGACAGCATTTAAGGTATGTTTGTAGCTTAGGATAGCATCATTATTAATTTCTGTTTCCTAGCCCTTTTCCTTAAAATACTAAATAAGAGAGTACAATATAGTCAGTTCTTGATTTCTCAGGATTTTTTTCTGCATGCTAAAACTAGGCCAGAAAATGATAAATATAATAATCATCCATATTTATAAACTTTAAACTATGTTATTTCACAGAATTATTAATAAGCCAGTCAACCCAGTTTAAGCCACCAACACCTACACCACACACAGAGAGTCTCACACTAAGGCAGGTTAGGCCAATATTAAAAATAAAATCCTTAGTCAATGTACAAATCACCTGCAGGGCACAGAATGCAAAGTAGGCATATATAAATATATATATATATATATATATGTGTATGTGTGTGTGTGTGTGTGTGTGTGTGTGTGTGTGTTAATAAAAGATCTTTGAGAAAACCTTTTTTTTTAAATTAAAAGTTGCGACAGTTCTTGATACAATTATATTTGCTCTGCAAAACAGAAATGTACACCTGTGGATCTGAAATACTGAAGCTGTCTTATCTTTGAACTACTAAGTAGAGGGCAATTCCCTCAGCTTCAATGAGAATTAAACTTTGAACACAGTCCATCACAGTACTTAAAATTCTACCAGAGGAATATTGTTTTGACCAAGCTAGCAGGAACCATGTTCAAATTATGTCATATGTGAAATGTGCAATGTAAGTCCAGAGAGGATTTTTCTTTAGTGGAACCTAATGAAAATCTTATGAACAAGTATCTCCTAAAGAAAAGCAAAAATTACTGTAATGGACCAAATCAGCTGTGCTCTACTGCACTTTAGGAAGGAAGTTTACTTGTAAAGATCATATGACACCCTAAAATGTGATTACCTTCTATCTCACATAGCATGTGTATCCATACACAAAAACTATTCTCCTTGCAATAAACATAATTCAGGTCTTTTTAAAAAACTGACATACATGTGTCATATTTTCTAGTGATACTTTAAAAACTGACAAGAGATTAAATATATGCACTATTGTTTTGTAAGCTGTATTTCCACAGTCATCCAGCTTCATGAAAGGATTTGAACGTTTAAAGTTTCAAACAGCCAGCTTCAAAGACATATTCCTATGCTGGGCTCTGAATACAAGTAATTTAAAAACAACAAAACAAACAGAACAAAACCCAACATTCTAAACTAAAATTATTCACATCTTTGAAAAAAATATTTTTAAAATATATCTGTATATGTGGTAACCTACGTACTTTTACAAATATGTTGTCATGGTCTCACCCTTTCTTTTTAAAAATATTGCCTGGTATTTGGTTCCTTACTAGAATTTCACACCAGTAATCGGACAACAATACAAAAGAAGAATCAAGCAGCAAGAGAGGAAGTATCTTATTCCCTGAATCATATCTAGACATGAAATAACTTGCCTTTGTAGTATGAACAATTTAACAGATGGTCATATTCAAATCATGTGTTAATTCTACTTAGATTTAGCTTTAACTCTTTTAGGAATCAAATCTCTCCCTGCCTAGAGATTTTCAGAGAGGGTTGCATTATTCACTTAAAAAAGGATTAACAGCTGTAGACAGAAGTACTCCTCAAAGTTAATTTAAAAGTACTAGCTTTTGTGTTAGTCAACCTTAGCAAATAGAATTACTGTCATACATACCCACCAGAAATCTTTCTTACAGGATTCGTTGTAGAAAGGTTGTTGAAAAAACAAAACACAAGAAAAAATTATAGGCAGTGAAGAAGACATTGCAATCTTAATTTTAATTATTCAATATAATTATTTATTGCTGTAGTTATTTTCAAAGTCTGAATTTTATAGGAAGCAGGACCTTTTTTAAAGCCCAACTCTGTCTAGTGATAGCATTTCAGACATGTGGAACTTGTAGTTATAGCTTTAGATTTATACAAACTCTGGTCTCTGACAGAGAGAGAATTAAATTTTCAACTTGTAGTATTTCAAGGTCACAATTACTTACTTACTCCAGTGAATTGGTGATGTGGGTACTAAATTCTCTTGGCACTTCCAGTCTTATCAATTCATAGAATCATATAGAATCACAGAATATTTGGGTTGGAAGTCTCCATAAAGATCATCTAGAACCAACAGCCCTACCACAGGCAGTGACACCTTTTCCTGTCAAGAGGAATAAAGCCTATACAACTTATTTTATGTAATCTTGATAGTCTGTTCGTCCCTTAGTTTCAAATCCTACGTTTTCAATTATGCATTCACGGATTTGAACAAGAAACTACCACTCCTCAAATTAGGTGATCTCATACATCCCTTCCTTGGTTGTTTATACCATATTCTTGAATGTTATTTGTCTTGTTCTTTGGGATGTCCAGCAGAATAGAGTATAGTGCTCCGCACCCAAATATAAAATTCAAGCTCCTAGCCTCCCAGCCCCAAATTCTCAAGATGTTTTAAAAGCTTAGAAACTTACTCATTTACTGTGGAGGATGTATATTAAAAATTCCATTTTAATAGACATGTATGAGTAAATTTTAGTTACCTACACACAGAATTTTTTCAGTTTTCCTTATGTTAGTAAAATCGTTTGCATGCATGCAGAACTGCATCATAGAATCATAAGGCTGGAAAAGAGCTCCAGGATCATCAAGTCCAACCTTCTACATAACATTTCCATGGTCACTAGACCATGGTCTGAAGTACCACATCTATCTTCCTCTTGAACTCCTCCAGAGATAACGACTCCACCACCTTCCCAGGCAATCCACTCCAATGTTTAACTACTCTCTAGAACTCAGAGAAATACAATGTGATTCCACAAGATTGTTGTGCTTCATGCCTTTACCATAGTCTTATTCCTCTGTCCATACTTCTGAAACAGTTTATGATCATTCATGCCACTATTCTTTTTCAAATTCTACCTACAAGAAGTGCCACGTATTCTATTTGCTTAATTAATTGAATTACACTCACCCAGTGTATTCAATATATTCCTTAGTCTATTGCTACTAGGGTGAGATTAAGGCCTTGTATAGCACTGACAGAGGGATTGCATAATAACCATCCTGTTTATTCACTGCAGAATTTAAAGAGGTCAAACTTCAGTCATGATTTTTACATAGGAAGGACAATCTCTTGGAAAATAGCTCAACACAAGCCAACAATGTACAAGTGCAGTCCAGAAAGACAACTTTACCCTGGGCTGCATCAAATACACCGTGGCCAGCAGGCTGAGGGGTGTGATCCTCCCCCTCTGCTCTTATGAGACCCTCACCTGGAATACTGTGTCCAGTTCTGGAGCCCCAAAATAAGAAGGTCAAGGAGCTGTTGGAGCAGGTTCAGCAAAGGACCACAGAGATGATCAGATGTCTGGAGCACCTCTCCTATGAGGACAGACTGAGAGAGTTGGGAGTTTTTCAACCTGGAGAAGAAAAGGCTCTGGGGAGACCTATTGTGTCATTCCAGTATCTGAAGGGGACCTGTAAGAAAACTTGGGAGAGACACTTTACAAGGGCTTGTAGTGATAGGTGAGGGTGATGGCTTCAAACTGGAAAATAATAGATTTAGATTAGAAATTAGGAAGTTCTTCACTTTGATGTAGTGAGACGGTGGAATGGGCTGGCCACGGTATTCGTGGATGTTGCATCACTGGAAGTGTTAAAGACTCTGTTGGAGAGGGCTTTGGAGTTTTCTTCTCTGAAGACCTTCAGAACCTGCCAGGACATAATCCTGTGCAATGTGCTCTAGTTGAACATGCTTTGGCAGTGTTGTTGGATCTAGATAATCTTTCAGGTGCCTTCCAACCCAAACCATTCTATGACTCTATGACTGTATAATGTGATATAGTATGGACCACAATTAAAATAGTAGTGATTTTATTTTCATGTGACTTTTCTTATAAAGGTGTATATATCTTTTTGTCATGATTCTGCTAGATAATATCTAAATTATTCCTCGTTATGATTTTTTTTGTGTGTGTGTTTTGGTTTGGTTTTTTGTAGTAACAATTTAAAGTCACAACTACATAATTTCCAGAGCTTCTCTTTGCTCTTGAAGATTTTCATCCATTCTCTTCAGCCATGGCCACATGCAAGTGTTATTTACAGGAATAGTATATCATCATTCTACACATTTCACCTAATACCAGCCAGTGGTCAAATGTATAGAATGAAGAGAATTGTACATCTGAAATTAATTTGGCTAGATGGTTCATGTACTGTTGGTTAACAATGAACAGAATCAGCATTTGAAAGAAATTGCCCTGGTGGCACCAGACCATTCAGACTATGGCTGATGTATCTCCTAGGTCTCATCCTCTAAGGATTACTCATACCTTATAGAGCAAAACAACATCTGTGTAACACATTTAGCCTTACTGTATACACATATCATTGCTGTTTTCCTCTTTACTTCATACCCACACATCCCTTGTGTCAAGAGTCGCCAAATCCAGTAACAACAGGAAGGTCTGAATGCATCTCAGATTGCAGAGAGAAAGGGAAATGGTAAATTTAGACTGATGTGGTTACACTCAGGTAGGAAAACTGTGAGCAATAATTGTAATTCCTTCTTTCTCAAGCCTTCTACTCTTCTATCTGGGTTTAGTTTACATTTCAGGATGGACTATGACTATATCTTAACTATACAGTTATATAAGCTCCAGAGAATACTATCATTTGCACAATCTAGGGATTTTTTTACAGTTTCTCCCCTTTTATTACATTGCAAACAAACTCAGAGCAAAATATCAGATCAGTAGTTTTTCAGTATTACAAAATAAATTGCCTTAGGGAAAATGAGTAGTTAAAGAGATCCAAAAACTGTGCCTACTTTAATAGTCACCTGAGAAAAAGTAGTTCTCGCCTTTGAAACTTGCTGTCCTGAAATCCTCTGCTTATTCCTATCAAAAAGTTGAAGAAAACATAGTTCAACATATTCATAATATTAAAAGTATTAATAATATTCATAAATTACTTGGATGAGGGAACAGAGTGTACTGTCAGCAAGTTTGCTGATGACATCAAACTGGGTGGAGTGGCTGACACAGCTGCAGGCTGTGCTGCCATCCAGAGAGACCTGGACAGGCTGGAAAGTTGGGCAGGAAGAAATTTAATGAAATTCAACAAGTGCAAGTCTTGCACCTGGGAACAACACTAGGTATCTGTATAGAATCATAGAATGTTTAGGGAAGGTCATCTAGTCCAGCCCCTTTGCAGGGAGCAGGGACACCCTCAACTAGACCAGGCTGCTCAGAGCCTTGGCCAACCTCACCTGCAATAGCTCCAGACATGGTGCCCCAAGCACCTCCCTGGGGAGCCTGTTCCACTGATCCACCACACTCAAGGGAAAGAACTTCTTCCTGATATCCAGTCTAAATCTCCTCTTCTCTCATTTAAACCCATTAACCCTCGTCCTTTCACTAGAGGCCCTTGGAAACAGCCCCTCTTCAGCCTTCCTGGAGCCCCTTCAGGCACTGGAAGGTGGCTCTAAGATTTCTCCAGAGCCTTCTCTTCTCCAGGCTGAACAACCCCAGCTCCTTCATCTCATGTGTTCTGTAAACAGACGTGCTCGGAACCATTCAGGAGATGCTTAGCTTCATCCAGCCTTTCTTGCCTTTGACTACTGTGTTAAGCTTCTGTGGCCTGCTAATAAGTTGTCAGGTTTCATGCAGGCATGATTGTACTTCATGAATGAAATAATGTGTTTAAGGGTCCTTGCTTAAACATTATATATGAACACCTTAAACATTCTATATGAATGTGCATGACATTCTTATAATGTAAAGTAGTATCATGATTAATAGATTTAAGGATGAGAACTGTGAGGAAAAAAAGGGGAAAATAAACAATTTTGTGAAAATGAAACAAAATAATTATACTAAAAATAGCCTTTCCCATACACAAGACATCTTTTTTTGTTTGTTTGTTTTATCAGGTGAAATTGAATAACACTAGACAAAGATAATCACAAGCTATTTTGGTTTGGAATTCTCACAGCTTTCTTTTATTTGTTCTCTCACTTCCAGAAGTGCAAATACTGGATCTTATTGGTTCAGGTGTTCTTAATTCTCACAACCATTTTTGTAATCAACAATTAGCTTTTTTACTCAGTAGAAAACCCCTTTGCTATACTTACACACTAGTTCTTTTCAATAACTTTCCCCCCTTTCTTCCATTGAGATCATGTTAAGATTGCTTAGCAATCAGCCTCCCAGACATGCACCAATTGAGCCCCAGGTTACAGGAAAATGACTGGGATGCTTATGTTCTGTTTGAGTCTTGCATCCAAACAGAAACTCATAAAAACTATCTGTATCATAATGCCACATGAAAAGGAGCCTCCCTTCTGACTAGCCAATATGTTTCTGCAGCTCTGTAGACATCCAAGTTTAAAATAAGTTTAACTACTAAATTTTTAACAATGGGTCTATTCATTAGAAGGGAAAGGAGAGGCATAACTTCACCACAAAAGACTATGTTGCACTAAGTCTAATAAAACAGAGATATCAATTTACAAGGAGCAGGCAGAGATTGGTTGAAAAGACAGGTACATTTTCATGCATGCCACAGGGCTGGAAATTCTTTTCAAAGAAAATTTGACAGTGACTGACATGTAGCACAGATATAATTAATAAGAACAAGGAAACTGGAGCTCTTTTGTTTCTTCCTAAGAATTAAAAAAAAAAAAAAAAAAAAAAAGCAGATATTATGCTTCCAATCAAATCTGTAACAAAAAAATATTATAAACTTTGTAAGTAATGATAGGTGTATTTGGATGTATAGTTTAGAGGATACTAGTTTAATATTTGTGTGAGCATGTTGACTTTTTTTTTCTCAGTGCAGAAGACAATTCTAAAACAAAACCACAACAGAATTAAAAAAAAACCTGAGGTAGGATTCTTTCTAAAAAAAAAAAAAAAAAAAAAAAAAAAGAAGAGTTTCCAGTTCCATGTGGCTGGATTCAACTTCTTCTTTTTTTTTGTTTTAGGCTTTCTATTGTGTTTCTGTTGGGGAAATGTGGAGAAATTACTAACCAGTTGTCTGTTAGAGATATCATATAATCTCAGCAATTTCACAAATACAAACTTCAGATGCTAATGGAAAACTGCACAAGGAAACCCTGGAATAAATGCCCTCTGGCAAAGTTTCCATTTTCTTGAAACAATTGCTGTGTTACTGTCATTGCCGCAACTTTTGTGCGCAATACAAATCTGTATTTGGGTCAGAAACAATGCTACAAGGTAAAAATATATTGTCTTGGATTCTTCAACAACTTAAATATATTGAACTGAGTGATGAAACTTTACTTTTTTTTCAAATGTGCAGATCTGAAAGTATGTTTTGATGGAAAAGAGCCAGTGCTTTCTTAACACCAGTATACTACTCCACCTTAGGAGTTGTTGCTTCTTCCTCCTCATTTTCCTTTTTACAGACACACCTGACATGCCTTGCAACACCATACCTGTAATATTACAAGTATAATCAAGAATTGTGGTTTTCCCAAATTGGGGATATAGCATACATTTAAATAGTCATATATGCATATACCTTTGTGCACTAGTGAGGTAGAGTGGATAAGAGTGGTTAGAGTGGAAAAGAACAAGAACAACATCAGGAATATCTTACCCTGTTTTAAGTATCTCATTATGAGAAAGATTTCAGTAAGCTAACACAAGATCAGTAAAGGCTGACAAGATAATTGGGACAGCTGGAGCACTTGCCCATGAAAAAAAGGACAAGGGTCTAAGGCATGTTCAGCCTAGAGAAGAGCCAGCTTTTGGAGGTTTTAAATACTTACATGGAGTATATAGAGATGTTGGAGCCAGACTCTTCACCATGGTGTGTAATGTTAGGATGAAATATAGGCCTAAACAGAAACACAAGTGGTTCAAACTAGATATAAGGACAATTATTTTTTTTTTTCACCATGAGGACAATAAACATTGGAAGAAATAGTGCAGAGGGGTTAATCAGTCTTCATCCTTGGAAGCCCTCATGATCAGACTGTATACAAGGTCTGATTTAATATCTAATGCTTTGAGTATGTGCTTGGACTAGATTCCTGAGCTCCCATCCAACCTGAATTATCCTAAGATGTTATGGTCTCTACTGAACGTGATTTAGCTGTCAATATTTCGAATTAATATTAATAAAGACAAATCACTTTGGATGTCTTACTTACAGGTGAACCTCTATTATTTTCAGTGCTTGAATAAACATGTTAATATGTAAAACTAAAAAAAAAAAAAAAAAAAAAGTGAGCAGCTGAATAGTTGAGGTTTCTTGTCATAAACACTGTTAAATGCCATGAAAACAAATACATCTAGTCAAATCCTATCTTCATTCCATTTGCCCTTGACCCTTTTGGGACAGCTATACAGCCATGCTTTTTATTCTATGAGAGATTTTTGAATGTAATATTGAGAAATCTTGAGTGATTAAATATTTATTTCACCTCTAATGTTGTTTTCTTAATTAAAATTAAGTATTCAGTAAAGTATTAACCCTTACATTCAATGTCTACAGAAGTCTTTCACTCTGTAGAAACTTTACTTTTG
Organism: Corythornis vintsioides; assembly: GCA_025447755.1. NCBI lineage: Eukaryota > Metazoa > Chordata > Aves > Coraciiformes > Alcedinidae > Corythornis > Corythornis vintsioides. The sequence goes on from JAOEGS010005351.1 coordinate 13,738, forward strand.
TGCTTCCTTACCTCTCATTTCCTTTTTTTCCACAGTAGTAATAAAATTTAGATTTAAAGACTAAAGGAACAGTATGAATACAGTGTGGCTAACACCTGATCTGTTTGAAAGGAAATGCTGAAGTTTTAATAATGCATTTACTGTTCTTAAACATAACAAAAGGAAAAAAGAAACAGTTAATAAAGTCCCATTAAATGGTACTACAAAGAAAAAATACCCATCAGATTTAAAATTATATTTTTTAAATGGCATTTGCACATTTTGCATTCTACACAGAAAGATCACATGGAATAAAAAATGAAAATAATATTTTGAGTTTAAGGACCATTGAAAAATATTATTTCTAGCATAATCACCTTGGCACAAATTCATGCTGCACAAATTTGGGCTAGGAACATACTATGCTTGTTTAATGAAGAATGTATTGAACCTTTGGGACATCTTACCTAGGGATGAAGTTTTATGCCAAGAAATGAGGTGTTTTTACACTTAAAATGAAGCTTGGGTATGTTTGGTTGTCTCTTTAAAGTATTACAAAATTATCATTTTACACTCTGGATCACTTGGTGAAATTAATTTATCCTATAGTCTGTTAGTCACTGTAAGATGTAAATGAACTTTTTGGGCCTTAAAATCTACTGACCTGAGAAGCAATACAGGCAAATTGGATAATAGATGTAAAGATCTGTTCAGAATGTCTAAACTCCTCTATTTCCTGCAATGGGTTGGTATTAAATTCTTTTATTCAAACTACATTTCCCAATGCATAACAATTATTTCCTGTCTCACAAATAATTTGATGTTCATATTACTTCTCAAACCATTTCCTGTTCTCTACACTGTTTTCCTCTTCTGAATAAGGAAAGTACTATTCATAAAATATAGCCTAACAAACAGTTAATAATACCAATCTGAAAAGTGACTCTTTAATAGCTCCTATTAAGGAAGCAAAAACAAATTGATATAATCCTGCTATTCATGACTTGTTCATGAATAGCCAATGAGGGCGATTGTAAGAGAAACTGTAAGCTGATGGCTCGTGGCTGGGACTCATCATAAGTAAATAAATATACAGTGTATGTGACTCTCACACACTTTTCCCCTTCATGACTTTAGACTGTAGTACATTTGTCTCTCTTTCTTAATCCTCAGTGACTTAAAAACAACAACCACGTATGCAATGAACAGCAACTTATTGTAATTGCAGGTGATGGGTGTGAGCTAGGTTTGTATAATGTCATTGATTGTGCTGTTAGGATAGCAGTAATATAAAACTTAAGAGCTTATACGCCACCATCCGTGGGCAAGCAGACACTCACACTTGTTTCTACTGAGAAATGGGAAAGATTTTCTTAAAACTGAGTCTTGAAAAATATCTTAATGGAAGAATAAACTATTTTGGAGCAGATTTTGCATATGTGGTTGAGAGTCTGACTTTTTCCTATTTCAACTTTTACTGTTTTTCAAACAGAGGTTTTCCCATGATAGTTTACTGGGTTTAATGTATAAAGAACACTTAAGTCTTTTAAATGGCATTACAAGCTATAGAAGTAATTATCATTTCATTATTTCCACAATCATTAAGTCTTCATTTAGTTGGAGATATTAAAATATACAGAGACTTTACTTACAGAGAATTGGTTCAGACAAATTTTTATTGCCCAAAATCCACCAAACACTGGTGAATACATATCACCTGTTTTCTTCAAAGGTGGGTACTTGATTTTGAAATCTGTGCATCCATCCATGTGTCATATTACTTCATGTTATAGTTTATTGGATGCATACAACAAGCCATAGCATCAGCTTTTTCTTTTCACTGAAACTAGACATATACAACAATTCTGAATTGTGGTGTGGTGGTTTACATGTGCATAAAAATATTTTTGCTTTATTTCAGTACAGTTTCCTATTTTTAATAAACTGTGGTTCAGACCATTTAGATTAAAATCTGAAGCAAAAATAGTGTGCAATATGAATTTATTTAATTCATATACATTTCTCTCTATTGAGTAATTACCTAGTAGCTATACTTCAGTTCTTAGTTTTATGGTCATGTGAAGGTTGCTTTGTAAGTACCTGATGGATATAACAGCATTCCTTCTCTAGAAAAGTAACAATCCTCATACCAGGATACACTTGCAGAACCTAATGTATTATTACATTTATGTCATAGTTCAACCCCAGCCACACAACTCACTCAACTCACTCCCCCAGTGGGATGGGGGAGAGAACTGGGGAAAAAAAAAAAAAAAAAGAAAAAAAAAGAAAAAGTAAAACTTGTGGGGTGAGATAAAGATAGTTATAGTATAATAAGACAAAAAGGAAAGGACAGGAATAATAATAATAGAATATAAAAACCAAGTGATACACCACCTGCTGACTGATGCCAGCCAATCCCTGATACATGACATACCCCAGCCAACTCCTCCCAGTTTATACTGGGCATGCTGTTATATGTATGCTATGGAATATCCCTTTGGCTTGTTTGGGAGTAGCTGTCCTGTGTCCCCTCCCAAATTCTTGTGCACTCTCGGCCTCCACTATCAGTGTGAGAAGAAAAAAGTCCTTGACTTAGTATAAACATGTCTTAACAACAACTAAAGCATCACTCTGTTAGCAACATTCTCATACTAAAACCAAAACACAACACTGAACCAGTAACTTAGAAAAGAATTAACTTTATTCCAGCTGAAGCCGGGACAAGTTATTGCAGCAATGTGAGATACAGAGGACACACTGGCACTAGCTTTGTGGCTTTATGGACCTATTTGGGAAATTATGAAACATCCCCCAGTGGCTAACATTACCCAGTATCTTACTTCAGCAAGCCAGTACCAATCAGAATCACTGAACCTCACAGTTCCCAGGTGAGTCTGTAAAGCCTGAGTATAAATTCATACGTTTAAAATAAAGTGAGTTGTTATTTTCTCTGACATCTGATTTTCAGTTTTGCCAGTGTCAGTGGTTGTGATGCATCTAGGTCTAGCTTTAAATAACAATATCTTCTAAATGAAAATTGAAATGTACATCCATGGATTTTCTCTGCTGACTAGATACCTCATACAATGGTTGTATAGATGCCACCTTCCATCAAGACCAGTCAGAGCTTATCAGCAGTTCATAACCAATGTGAAATTTTCTTAAATTTTCCTTTTTTTTTTGGCAAGTGGGCCTTTCAGAAGTCTGCCCTTAAATGTAGATAATACAAGCATTGAAATATAACCCAAGCATTGAAGTATAACCCCTAGTAACCCTAGTAATAAACCCTAAAATCAGTTTGTTTCTGTAGAGCTAGGAAATTCACATCTGTAATGGTGAATATAATTTTCTATCTATGTTAATATATATTGTAAATTACATACTTTGTTAATAATAGCTCCAATTAGGAGTTTCCTAATTAACATATTGCTGCTTTTGGATGAGACCAAAAGAAACATGAACTTAACCCCCAAAAGAAAACAAAAAGAAGTTAAGGCCAGATTATATGACATACAGCATGATTACATGACAGTCACTGCAGATAGCAACATAGCTTCAGTAGCACTGATATCAACACTGACTAAACATCTTAATATTTATTTATCTTCCTAGGCAGATTTCACAGCTTAACTATGTTCCCTACTAACACAACTACTATCCAACCTGCTAGTTCACATCTGCTTGAAATAGTGTTGGTGGCTTTGGGAAAGACAACCAGCAACACAATATAAAACTAGCTGGTCACTTGATAGATACAGAGTTTTTGAGCCAATTGTCAGCATCTGTGAAATCAGAACATTATTTGGAGGTGCTGATTGTAGCAGTCACTTAAAAAAGTTGGCTGTACAGATAAGGAAAAAAAAAAAAGCAGATAGGGAAGATCTTAATTCATTATTTTATCACTGACATTGGTAACATTGAGAAAATTCAAAGGTGTGATCATCTATCTAATGTTCATGATAAACTACAGAAAATTTCTTAAATCAATGCTGGTTAAAGCAATGGTCCCTCAAATATTAAAAACTTCCACATAATTTAGGTCCCTCATAATTTTTCTTCTGATCAGTATATTGATAAACATCATCATATCCTGCTCACTGCAGGGGGGCTGGACTAGATGAGCTTTGGAGGTCTCTTCCAGCCCTAGCCTTTCTATGACTATGATCATAGAAACATATATAAGGTGATTATATGAAAAATCCTTCTCAGCCATCAAGTCTCATGTACTTAAAACTGTGATAGTAGCCTCCTGAGTAATCCTAAATAATAGACTTCTTGACTAACTATAAGATAACACAATTTTTTATGTCGTAACTAATACAAATTTTGGGCAAACAGTTTGGATATCTTGTGTCTGGAATGGGCCAAATCTAAAACTCTTCTAGCAAAGCTGACTAGTTCAAAGGGGACTGTTGAATAATGAAAGACTCAACAAGGGTTTCAGGAGTTAGCTCCTGTGATACAGAAAAAGAGACTGAAAATAAAAACATATACCCACTGCTCTCAAATAAATTTGTAGGTTATATTAACTCAGCCTCAAATTTTTTCTTCCTGTCAGTCAGAAATAAAGAGATTTTTAGAAAGAATAGAAATGGAAAAAAATTTTTTAAAAAACCAAACAAAAACAAAACCAACAGAGTTAATGGAATATACTTTTTTTTTTTTCTCTCATAAAGAAAAGAAGGTAAGTTTTTTTACTCTTTATATTCATCATAAAAACTGATTAAAGATATATCTGGCTAGCCTCTTAGCACTCATTTTAATGGAAGATTATTAAAAGGCAAAGTCTAATTAGTGATGCTGACAAGCTGAGATTATGAAATTCAAAACTGACCCTTTCATCTCCAAGAAAAAATAATTTTAATGATTTATTCCATTTTACACAACTTATTTATTATCTAATTAAGTCATTAGATATCAAGGCAGTTGTTATGGAAGAATTACATCCCAAGACTGCATGCTGTCTAAAACTTAAACATTCCTCTATGAAGATGCCTTTATTTTCTGGCAGAGAAGAGGGAGGAGGTAAATGGTCTTTTAATGAAAAACAAAAACAACCAAACAACAAAACAAAAACTTAAAACTCTAGAAAGTTGCAACTGAGAAAGTGCAAGCCTAAATTGAGTTATGTGGTCAAGATCTCTCTGGATTAAACTCTGGAAAAGTTCACTGAACACTCACAGATTTCCCCTACTCTGAAAAAATTGCTGGCACTGATTATTATTTATGTCTAAAATGTAACCGTCAAACATAAAGGACATCATCTATGTTGAAGTTGAAATATTACTACTACTTAGCATGTTCTAAGTCATGTATCTTTTCTCATTAATTACCCCTACTTACTTCAACTGAACTAAAAGAACATGAAATAGATAATAAATATCACAAATTGACATACAGGACTTTATACAAAAGTGTGTCTTCATTTTCATACAATTGAAAGAGTGTGGAAATATTAAAAAAAAAAATCAGAAATGATTAGAAAATTAGAACCACTAATATGTTTTTAAATTTTTTTTTACTTTTTTTTTTTGTCTAAATTCAGATATGCTGTGATTATCTGAGGATTCTAATCTTATGTAACTCACTTTTTTAGTTGTATGTGGTTTCATTTGAACTCTTTCCACTGAGTAGGAGCAACACTAGACAGCTGACTAACATCTACAGTTGCTGGTATTTTTCTCATCTGAACATACCTCCTGGTTTCATGTTTCAGAACCAGTGAGAGTCCATAGCACCAGAGAAAGGCAATACACGCTGTGTCTTACTGGTGCAAAAGGCAAGAAACTGAAGTTCTGTTCACATGTACACCTACATTCTCAAGTAATTTTTATTATAAGAACCATTAAATAACACATACAATCCCAAGACTGTATCTGACCTGCAGTGTGCAAACAAAAAGGCCTAACATCAATGGAATTTATCATGTAAGATAATGCTGTTCACATAAGCAAGGCTCAAAACCCAGTCTAGGTTCTTTTATTCGATTATTTTTTTTCCTTTGATAGAGGTTCAATACTGAGACAAGCAAATAAGAACTGTATGTAATAAATGATTTTAATGGAAACTGACATCCATTTTTCAAAGCTTTTTTGCAACTCAACAATAAAAATATAATGAATTGGATTGTGGGTTTTTTAAGTAAAGAACGACACAGCAGTATGAATGTTAGCACTATAAAGACCCTAAGAAATTTGTGATCTTTTCTGTCCAAAAGTTCTGTTCAAAATTACTTTATTTGGGAAAAACAAAACAAAACAAAACAAAAAATAAGAAAATAAACAAGAAAATAAACAAGAAAATAAACTGAACTAAAATTTATCATTATTTTCCAGTGATAAGAGTGCAAACAAATTCCTGATGACCCAAATAAAAAAGGTATAAAATCCATAGTTTATGCAGTTTAGAAATGGACTGATAAAAGCATTAATCAATATCTTAAGGGAAAAAGCTCTATACTAATTACAGAAAGACAGATCTTTGTTTTATAACCCGATAAAATTTTTCTCATTCTGATTTGTTAGTCCTTGTTATTGAAGAACTTTTTCATCAAGTTTTTTCCAAAACATTCTACCATGAAACATACACATATATAGTCACTACAGCAATTTAATTCCAGTTCTCTTTTTTATGGTCATAGAAATTGGTCAGATATTTTACTTCCATAGATGTTGGTTTTATAAATAGAAAATAAACAGGAATCCCTGACAGAATCTTAAATAAACAATTGTTAAATACAAGACTGCTGTTGACTTTTCTGATCTAGAGTATTTGTCAAGGCCAGAAAGAGCTCAGAAACTGAGTTCTAAGGAAAGTTTATACTAATATGAGACATTAAATTCTCCCAAGTGCATGTATTCCATTGCCCTACTGCCCAGTTCATGTTGTACAGTTTAACCTGGTTTCTATCTTGCTCTGTGCTTATGTTTTGCACAGAAATATTACACTTAGTTATGAATCAATGTGACCAAAATTTTATTTAACAGCACAGGGAATGCCTTTGAATAATAATTACTGATTTATAAAACAGTCCAAAGTACAAAGACCATATGAAATCAGAGTATCTTTGCAGATACTCTGCTAACAGAAGAGCAATCCATTCAGTTGTTTTGGTGACACTTGCCCCACTTTGATCATTTATCTTACAGACAGTATTCATCTCATTCTTGACTAGTATGAAAATCAGTTATAAACCAAACAGAAACTTTATTCCTCATTTTTATTTAAAGAACTGTTACACGTGTCTAAAAGTGAAAAAAGAAAAGGCACATGCAACCATTTTGTCAAGGTAAATGTAATTCAACAATCTATTGTGTAAAACACAGGTGTGTAGGGCCAGGATCAACATGCTGCAGCTATTACCACTAATACCAACTGTATGCCTTCAAGGATGGAAAATGTGATATGTGACAGATCACTAGAGATGAATATGGAAGGGTAATGGCTGTTGAAAGATGTTCTTTCCATCTCCCTCCTGCTTTATTTTACAGAGCAGGAGGAATAGGGAGACTTGAGTAACTACTTGTCTAAGCTGAATTTTTCATATTGATAGTGCAGAATTTTCAATAATATTATTTGAATTATACCTGATCTACAGCAGAACAAATGAATGACTGTTAAGATCAACATCCAGCATTTCATCCCAAGGATAATCTTGTCATTAAAATGGAGAAGAGACACATTTATTTAATAAAATAATTATTAAAGAAAATATCCTATCTTTTTGAGCTTGCATTTTAAAATGTTTTTTCATAGCAGAAACAGTTTGTTGCAATGGGCCAGGAGGTGACATCATGAACAAGGATGAATGTATAATACTAGTTCACATGCTTGCAGTATAAGAAAATACTGTGAGACTGTAGCACTTCAAGAAGACAATAGGATTCCTACACACTTCACAGACAGATCCACAAATTTTTTGTCAGGAAAAAAATCATCCCTCCCCTCCCTGCCTACACTGAAAGCCACATAACTATGCAATTTGGATTTTAAAGTTACATTTCTTGAAGGAAGATTAAAGTCTTACCTTCGAAGATGCTTCAAAGTCTCTGAATTTCAGAGCCCTTAAGTCCTGGCATGAGGCTTGGTTCATTTTGAGCACTACTGCAGAATAATTAATTCATAAGAGATTATACAGTGATAGAATCTTTCTCTTACTGAAATTACAAGATTTTCCTCTGCTTCTCATGGGACTCATCAATCCCTCAAACAGAAAGGAAAAACACAGATAGGGGGTGGAAAATACATAACATAAACACATGGCTGAGAGGCTGGTGTCACCGCTGGAATTTTGGATTTTTTGACCATGGGGAGGTTTACAGGGCACCTAGTCTGCTGGCATCAGACA
>JAOEGS010005353.1:0-29424 GCA_025447755.1 Corythornis vintsioides
GGCAGGGGGGTTGGACTAGATGATCTTCTAGGTCCCTTCCAACCCCTAATATCTATGAATATCTATGAATCTATGAGTCCTGAGTGTGTAGCCTGGACAGCATTTATAGTGTAATGAGAAATAGTATCCATTTCATATTCAATGGCATTTGGCTTTTTGTCTTTAAGTCTGTGTTTTCAAAAGTAAGCCAAATAGATTTTAGCTATTAGTATTACCTGTTCTTGCTCTGTCTGGATTATTCCTCTGCACTAGCCCAAATAATGAAAAGCCATCTATGCTCTTTGTTATTTTATTTACTAGGGTGAGAGAGACCTGTGGAAATCCTCTGAGAATTTTCACTTCATTGAGAAATTGGAAGTGTCACTCAGGGTATTACCTTGAGTTTCCAGCAGATCCGTAACTTTCACTGTGATAGATCAGATTTGAGATAGCTTTTTTTTTTTTTTTTTCCAATATGCTGACATTATCACAATTAAAAGGAGAGCAGGTATTACAAGATACTATACAGCACTGTCCATGTGAAAGGGATAACTGAAATTTTGGAGGCTGTAAAAGCAGAAGTAGCATAAAAGTTTCTATCAGTTTTCTGGATGCATTACTTTATTTCAAGATGTACAGGGCTCTAGCAGTAGACAGTTGGTTTCTGTCTTCCCTGCTAAGGTAGAAAGCTTTCTCTTATGTGATCTTTATTGTTAATCTTCCATTTGTTAGTCTTCTTATTTGTTGATCTTGGGTACAAAAGGTGTTAAGGTTTTACGTGTCTGTCAGAGGTTTGTGAGAGGACTTGAGTACTTGCTTAAATGTCCTCCTAAAGTAAAAGAGAAATGCTTCTAAAATTAAAATAACCTGATAGGTAGAATGAAAGGGAAATCGGGTAGAAACAATTGCTATCTTTTGGACAACACTGGAGCTGGAAAACTGTTCCCTCAGAGAATCACAGAATGGTAGAAGTTGGAAGGGGCCTCTAAAGATCATTTAGTTCAACCCCCCTGTCAGAGCAGGATTTCCTAGAGTGGATCACACAGAAACAAGCCCAGGAGGTTTTTGAGAGTCTCTGGAGATGTATATTCCACCACCTCTCTGTGCAGCCTGTTCCAGTGCTCTACTACCCTCACAGTGAAAACAAATTTCCTCCTGTTGAGGTTGAACCTTCTGTTTTCCAGTTTATGGACATTGCCTCTTGTCCTGTCAATGGACACAACTAAGAAGACCTTGGCCCCATCTTCCTGACACCCACCCTTTAGATATAAGCACTGATAAGATCCTCCCACAGCCTCCTCCAAGGTAAACAGACCCTGTTCTCTCATCTTTTCCTTGGTGCTCCAGGTCCCTAATCTTCTTAGTGGCCATGTGCTGGACTCTGTCCAGTAGTTCCTTGTTCTTCTTGAAATGGGGAGCTCAGAACTGGACACGGTACTCCAGGTGAGGCCTCACCAGCACAGAGGGGGAGAAGAACCTCCCTTGATCTGGTGGCCACATTCTTCCGTGTTCTTCCCAGGATATCATTGGCCTTCTTGGCCAGGAGGGCACGTTGCTGTCCCATGGTCATCCTGTTATCCACTATCCACCAGGTCCTATTCCCCAGTGCTGCCCTCCAGCAAATCAGCTCCCAACCTGTACTGATACATGGGGTTGTTCTTCCCCAGATGCAGCACTTTACACTTGCCCTTATTGAATTGCATTAGATTTCTTGCCCCCAGCTCTCTAGCCTGTCTAGGCCATCATGAATGTCAGCACAGCCTTCATAAGCATGTAATGATCTGTAACTTAAATATTTTGGGAGTCTGTTGCTCACTTAAATTTCTGAAAGGTATGTCTGACTGTAAAGCTAACTCTTATGTCCTTCTTAGGGCTTGCAACGAGCATGTTGTATTAACTCAAGTTTCTTCTAAAGTTGAAATACAAAAATACACAATTTACAGGTTTCCAAGTAATCCCGTCTTTTGAAAGCATATGGAAAAATCATTAACTGTAGTTAAGATCAGTGTGCTAAAAGACCATGCTGGGTAATCACAATGATTACAAGCATGACCAGGAAGACATAAGATTTCATGGGAGTTGATGGGGACAGAAAAGCCATTGTTCTGCTTTACCATCTGTGGAAGTGGCCTAATGAGGAATGAATGTTTCCTGAGCGATTTCTTCTCTATTCAGCTGTACTGACTGGTGGCATTATGAACCAAGTAGCATGGAGAAATTCTCTGCACCAGATGGCATGCTCAGGTCCTGCAATTTGTGTTTTTAAACAAAACTGGAAAGAACCTCGAATTATTTCCTGGTGCTAGTCTGAAAACTCAAATAGTTTGGAAGTTATTATGATACTGTTTGGATAGTGCTAATGAGGACCAAGAACTGATATAATCATCCAGTAGGAATCTTTGCAATAATACATGGGACACAAGGTAGTTTAAGTACTTAGGAATTTAAAGGAATTGGATTTGGAGCTTGTACTTGGGAAACCACAGGGGTGATATGAGCAGCTAGTTCAAGCATGGTTTATTAACACATACTTAAGTTGGTTACACTACTTCAAACCAGTGCATTGACCTAGGTAATGAACTAGTTGTTCTTATCACTCCTAAGTTTTCCTAAGAACAATATAATTAGCAACCATATTCAACACATTTTCTAAGTTTAGTTGAAGTTTCTTGCTTCATCATACTGTCTTCTACAGTTTCCTTAGGTGACCCATCAACTGATATTGTGACTACTAGATAAACTTCCTGTTATCAGAAACGTAGATTCTAATATTTTTACCTTTTTTTTTTTTTTTTTTTCTTCTGAAGTGCTCCTATGGATTGTGGCTTTTTCAGTTTTGATACCTGCTATTAACAACTCTTCCAAAATTTAGACAGAAAAATCAAAGAATGACAGAACCATTTAGGCTGGAAAAGACCTTTAAGATCACTGGGTTCAACCATTAAAAGAATACTGTGAAGTCTACCACTAAACCATGTCCCTAAGTGCCACATCTGCACCTCTCCAGGGATGGTGACTCGACTGTTTTCCTAGGCAGCCTATTCCAATGTTTTACAATCCTGTCAGTGAGAAAATTTTTACAAATGTTGCATCTGAACCTCTCCTGGTACAACTTGAGGCCATTTCTTCTTGTACCATTTGTTACTCTGGAGAAGAGACTGAAACTCACTTCACTACATCGTCTTTTCAGGTAGTTGCAGAGGGCAGTAAAATCTCTCTACCTCCTTTTCTCCAGGCTAACCAACCTCAGTTCTCTCAGCCACTCCTCATAAGGCTCATATTCTAGACCCTTCACCAGCTTTGTTGAGCTTCTCTGGACACACGCCAGCACCTCAATGTTCTTCTGTAGTGAGAGGCACAAAACTGAACACAGTAAACTGAACACAGTATTTGAGGTGCAGCCTCATCAGTGCCGACTGCAGTGGGACAATCTCTTCTCTAGTCCTGCTGGCCACGCCATTTCTGATGCAAGCCAGGACACCATGGGCCTTCTTGGCCATCTGGGGAATGAATCTTTTCCCACTAAAACACCTATGATCTCTGACAACTCTCTTACGAGAAAAGGATGAAAGAGCTGTATCTGTTTAGCTTGGAGAAGACTGAGAGGGGATCTAATCAGTGTGTATAAATATCAAAAGTGTCGTTGAGAGGATGGGGCCAGTCTCTTTTCAGGGCTGGCCAGTGATAGAAGGGCAACGGGCACAAACTGGAACACAGGAAGTTCCACCTAAGCATAAGGAAAATCTTTACTTTGAGGGTGACAGGACACTGAACAGGCTGCCTGGAGAGGTAGTGGAGTCTCCTTTTCTGGAGATGTTAAAAACCTGCCTGGCTGCAATCCTACGCAACCTGCTCTAGGTAAGCCTCTTTTAGTAGCAGAGGGGTTGGAATGAATGATCTCCAGAGATCCCTTCTAATCCTTACCATCCTGTGATTCTGTGACATTTTGCAATGTAATTATTAATAATTAAAAATGAATGAAGCCCAAAGTATTTAAAATCAAGCTTCAGTGTTCTGAGATATTTATATGCCTTGAGTTTTAGAATGAATGTAGTACATTTTCTTAAGGAAAAGACCTATCTCTTCCAGAATGTGAAGATCTGAAAATGAAGATACTCCAATCCCACACTCATAGTGGATAAGGGGAACTACAATAAACTACCAGTAGCACCCTGTAGTACATGTGCAAAGCAATCAGATTTCCCATTTTGTGGCATGTGGTCACCTATCTGTATCTTAAACTGCACAGAAGAATCTGTATCTATGATCACACTCAGTGAAATTGCATTTAATAAATAAAACTTGACATCTTGCTCCAAGGTGTGCTGCATGCTAAGTTCTTCTTCAGCTTACATATGAACTAAGGGAATCATAAAAACTTTTCTGTCATTGTGGCTTTTGCTTCAACTGCACTGTCACTATTTCTTCTTTTTGCCCTTTGTGCAAGCTGAACTGCAGAACTTAACTAAGGTAGTTCATGTAGTTAAGTAGTGATTGTAATGTAGTTCAAGGATTATTAACTTCTTAACTTTTTGACTTTAATCTCTTTTCCAAGATTAATTACCAGAAGGGGTTATTAGCTAGTTTATTAAAACAAAACAAAACAAAACAAAACACACACACAAAAAAAAACCCAACAAAGAAACAAACAAACAAACAAAACCCACACCAAAAACATAAAAATAAACCCCAAACAAACACAAAAATCACAAACAAAACCAAAAATATCTTGAATAGCAGGGTTGAAAATCAAAGCTTCCACATCAGTTGTCAGATCTTACCATAGTACTATGCAAATGTAAAGTAGTCAGCTGTCCTGAGTTTGGTTAGGATAGGATTAATTTTCACCAGGAGCTGGCAGAGGCCACAGCCAGGATAGACAACTGAACCAGCCAATGGGTTATTGGATACTATACTGATGTCAGGCCAGCTATATAAGGGTGGGGTTGGGCTGAGTGAGGTGTGATTTGTTGTTGTTTTGGTTGAGGTGATTTTTTTGATGTGGGTTATGTGTTTGGGGCAGCTTTTGATGGGTGGCTTGTATGTTACTCGCTTTATATTTTTTTTTCAGTGCTATTTTTATTATTGTTGCTTCTCCTTTTGTATTGTTCTATTAACTTCTCCTTGTGTTTTTGTATTTTTCTTCCTACATTCCCTCCCATTCCTCTGGGAAGGAGGGCTGTATATGTGAGCCAGTGGCCATGAGTTGCTCAGCTTCTGGGTGGTCTAAACCATGACATTAACAAAATGAATTATACTCTATGTGTAAGCTTAGTGCAACTGATTCTTTCTGGAAGGAATGGTTGACTTATAGTAGAAAAGCCCTTTTTAGGGGATTTACTTAATGTGGTGAACTCCATCCTCAGCAGCAGTGAAAGCTACTACCTGTGTCAAATGATCACCAGCCTGTAAGTTAAAAATGAGAGTTCAAGTTTCTGTTAACTGAATATGAAAATTCAAAGGGATTTGTTTGGGGTTTTTTTGTGTGTGTGGGTTGTGTGTTTTACCTGTGATTTTGTTTGTTAGGGTTGGGTTATTTTGTTGTTGTTTTGTTGTTTGGTTTGGGGTTTTTTTTATATTGTACTAGTAATTTTCTGTTTGAAATATACTATGTGAGGTAGGGTGGCCTTTATAAGGTGAATGAACTGTTATTGGGAACAAAAATACAATGAGAAATTTCCTGCTAAGGTTATGTGGCAAAGGGGTAGTGCAGGCCTGCCCTGGGACTTTAAGTTTTTGTTTTGTGTATAATATGGTGAATCTGACACAGCAGACTCAGCATTTTGTGACGTGAGTGGTGGCTGAGACCCTGAAGAATGAGAAATTACAGGAATACCTTTCTTGAAGGCAGTAGTATTTAAAGTATGAAATAGAATGGGGTTTATTTTGTAGGTTTTCCCTCTAATATTGACTTGGTTTTGGATGATTCTGCTGGGCTTGATTTATTTGTTTGGGTTTTTTTTCCTGTTTGAGTGATTCTAAGCTGGGGTGGAGGGAGAAGGTCTTTCTCAGCATGAAATATTTTTGAAATTGAGGAAAAAATCTGAAGTCAATGGTTGTAAAATTTTAATTCCTATTGTACTTCTAAGACAATGCAATCAGGTTTCATGGGTGTGTCCTTTTAGTTGTGTACTTGCATGAAAAGCTAAATTTGTTGATGTCTCTGACAATAAAGCACTTATGTAAATGGTCTTCCTAATAGACCACTTCTAGGTCTTCATGAATGAGTTCTGTTCAGTATGTTATGTTTAATCTGGTCTTCATTTCTATATTCCTGTACCCTGATGTCTAAACCTTAGCTAAACAAATTTCCACTGACTATATTTACTGTGCTATCAGTGTGTTTAAAATATGTTTTTAAATGGGAACCTAAGAATTAATGTCTAGTAAATGGCTCCATAGTTCTGAACAAGTAGCTTGGATCTAGATATAGAAAAATACGTTTGTGTACTCCCCAGTAGTACAGAGGCTAAAGATATAATGCTTAACTGGATGAGTTTGGGCATATTTACTAGCACTTGCACCCTGCAGGGTACCTCCTACAGCTCTGTGCTCTACTTAAGTGTAGTAGGAAGTATCTAATGCCGACAGATGCATCCTAAGGAAATTTAGGTTTAGGAATATATTCATTTATAGATTATTTATTGCAAGATAAGGGAATTTCCTAAGACATTTGACTGAACTTCTGCCATATCCATGAAAACTTGATGAGTAATTTAAAGGAAGCAATGTCTAGTTTTTCCTAGTCTACGTGATAATAAATTAATGCACCTTTTAAAAAAGGAAGCTATGTGAATATATTCCTGACACTGTAAAAATGTGGCTAACTCTACTGGAGACCTGATGGTGTAGTAGAGGTGGATGGGCAGTCCTCTAGGTTATCTCTAGCCCCAGATTATGTTTTTTCCATGCATTACCTGCTCCACTGTAATTTTGACCAGTGAAACAGCACAATTCCACTTAGCTGTATTGGAGGATTAAAATGCATAGGAGATGACAACAATTATGCCCTCAAAGTGTTTATTTTACAGTTTTGTCTTTTTTTTTTAAATCACATATTAAACTTCAGTTCATGTTGTGGTATTACCAATACAAACTGATCTACTTTCTTTAGCAAGAGCAAACTTTAGCTTTTCTTGTTGCACATTTTCTTATATCACATGCTTATTTTCTGCAAGCTCAATTTCCCTTTGCTATTTTTCAGCAAGGTGGTTTCATTTGTCTAACTCCAAGTGAATCCAGGTTCTAGAGTATCTGTCTGCAATTCATCAAGCACACCAGTTTGTCCAAAAATTCTGATTTAAGCTTTGTTATTCAAAGATTTTAAAGCTGTGGATTCATTCCTTTCAAATACCATTTTGTTGTATTATTAATTTTCAAGTCCCACATCACAAGAAAGTATTCAAGCACATGTTACAAGCTGAAGCTCTTGCAGAAATTATTATATCGATAACTTCTTTGATTCTTCAATCACTTTAAACATAAATGTTATAAATAAATCATCCTGAAATTACAAGCATTCTTAAACATCCTAAAATTAGCAATGACTAGCTCATGTAGAGGTTGCAACAGTGAGGTAGTGTTTGACAAAAAACACAAGTGGAATGTTTGGATGCAAACCACAAAGGTGATGGGTGCCTTGGTGTTAATTAGGATCAGAAAGGCTTTGAAACATAAGGCTATTCACATAGCAACACTGACTACTGTTGTAGCTAAAGCAGCCCTTTAAGCAGTTGTTTGCAAATTAAACTAGGCCTGTTTGGTTGCTAGTGAACACATAAGTCTGTAAACTTAAGCCTTTACCCACCTTTCAATTTTGCAAATGGTGAACTAATACAGGACTATCCTCAAAGATACCAATGACATTGCTGCACAATATTTAGGGCTGTAAAGATCATCTAGCTTTAGTTTTGAAGTTTACGTTTCTCAGTGACAAAGGCTTTTCAGAGTCAATGTGTCCAAAAGTCCTTTCTCATTCATAATGAATATCTGTTATTTGCAACCTCTAACCCTACCTTTGAAATGATCAGAGCCTTGTGATTGACTACACTGTAGAAGTTTCTGTGAAAAAGGAGCATCTCCTGAAGTATCTCTGATCGTCCTGTACTGACTTGAAAATGTTTGTCCACTAAAGTGCTACTATATTGTAAATGTATTTAAGAATAAACTTTCAAGGCTTCTGCAAAATCAAAGTAGAACTTAAAAGCACAAAGTCTTTCATCTGCTATCCATGTTGAAGGGTTGGGTTTGTGGTTTGTTGTGTTTTGTTTTGTTTTTTTAATTTAACAAAATGCATGTGGTTGGTTACCACTGTGGATAAATCACTGTGTTTCTCCAGTGATTTGGTGCTCACTGTATTGATCTTATACTACATTTTGTCATATCATGACAAATAGCAGGATCTCTTGATGTTTCACTATTCACAAGACTCTGAAGCACTTCCAGCTTTGATTCCAGTAGTGGTTATGGCTTTTGTTAGTACTATCCATTGGGGTTGATACACACTTCCTTTTTTTTGTCATATTGCTGTTTTTAGGAGTGCTTTATGCTGAGAACTTCAAAGCAATTACTATCTCCTGGAATATGTACTGCCAATGTGAACACCAACTGTTTAAGTTTTGTGTTGTGCCTGAAAGTGCTTTTTACATTCTACCTGATATAGTTGTCCACTGCCATGTTGTTTTGATATTTTTACTTTTACTCTATTTGGAATTTTTTTCTTAAATAGCTCATGTATGAATCCTTAGCATTACTTGCTGTTATTTTTTTTTTTTCCCCATGTGTTAAAAATATAGGTGGTAAATCAGTAATAGGAACTGTTTTTTGAAGTGACTTAAACTTTAGGCCTGGTTGGCTTAGCCCAAAAGTCAAGTGGAATGATCATATAATCCTCTACACTGCTGCAACTGAATTCACATGGATATAGTTCTATGGTATTAATCACTGCCTTGGGGAGTAACGTTTTTGCTAGCAACCACACCAAAGGGAGAAAAAATGTTGGAGGACAGTAACCAGCAGTGTATCCCAAGGGGTAAATACTAAGTCCAGTCCTATTCAGTGTCTTCATTAATGGTCTGGATGATGGGGTAGAGTACACTGTCAGCCAGAGTTCGCAGTCTCAGACAGTGTTATGACTAGATGAATGCAAATTTTCTGACTGTCTCATACTGGTTTTTTTAATGATAACTAAAAAAAAAAAATTCATTCTGCAGACAATAAAACTCAGTGTTGTTTGTCTCCACAACTGAAAAGGGAAATCCCTAGTTTCTAGTTTTTAGGATTAAGAAACTCTGCAATGTTGTACCATGGGATCTAATTTCTGGTGGATTCATAATAACTTGATAGATCATTTTAGAGGTGCTGATGGTCCATGACAAATAATCCCACTTCAAAGTAAACTGCTTTCATAATAGCATGCTTAATTCCAATTAACTAAATTGAAAGAGGCACAGGATTCCTAATTACAAACTAGATTCAATATAGCTTTGTGTCATTTGTGACTGTATTTTATATGCATTTGTGCTTTTCTGGCAATATACTATGGGCTTACATAATTACAGTCTTTCTTGACAACATTTCTTCCTATCTAAAGAAAAGTAGTACCCTCTGATCATCATCCTCAAAGCAGATAAACTTCTGGACTAGCTAAGATTACCTGGAATTCATACAAAAATTGAAATTAAATTATATCACATAAATTGTCAGAAATATTCTTCTGATATTGACATCAGTATAGGCTGGATATATAGGCTATGACTTGATCTTTAAAGAGATGCATGAAATCCTCTAAAATATGCAGAACTCACAGTGAGAATAAAGGGGCTTTTGTTAGCTAAATTCTGGAAGTTCACTGCAGATGGAAGGAGGATTGTTCAATGTACAGATTGATGATGTTTTCTTGTGTACTTATGTTTGCATGTCAGTCCTCATCAAAGGTAGTCACATTCTGTAGAAGCAGGAAAATTGTGCTTCTGAGAAATTAATCTACAAGAGGCTCTACCTGAAACACAAGAAATGTTAACCATTTTAATTTTAAAAGGAATAGAACTAGAAAGGCAACTGCATATGTACACTGTTGTAGAAGGGATGACTTTTTAACTGCTAATGTAAAGGGGAAAGACGTTGTCTCTCTACTGCATATAGCTTTCAAGAAAGTAATAAAATAAATTCAAAGATAATGTTCACACTTTACTGTTATCAGCTACCCATTACATTGCAAGCATTTTTAACAACCTTTTCACGTACTTATGAAGAGGTAGATCTCGCTGTGAAGCTTAGCTGAAATATTAATGGAACACTTTCACTCAAGATACTTCTAGTAGTCATTTTTAATTATAGAAAACATTGAACTATAAAAGCTCTAACTTTTTTTTTTTGGTGTTGTGTGGAAGGAATAACCCAGACTTTAAAATAAATAAATGAAAAATAGTGCTTTCAATAGAAGAAAGATAAATAAGAGCAGTGTTGCACCTTAAAATGCTAACTACAAAAATGCTTTTTTTTTCCTTCAGTCACTTTTTGCTTAAGAATTGGTTTATGAACACTTTCAAAACTCCTTAATGCAAGCAGTACCATGACATTGTACAAAACGTGGAAAAATTCATTCCAACATCCTCCTACCTCTGTGCTCAACTTCATGCAACAACAGAATGTCCCTTTTTATTATTTGGTAGTTTTATACAGGCTGAAGTGTTCAATGGGAAAGATAGGTGAGGACACCTAGCTGTAGGCTAGGTTTGTTCTGTGTTGTGTGTTCCACCCAGAACCTCTATGCCTGTAGATTTTGAGCTGTTTATGGGGTCGTTTAGGTGAAATCACAACCTGCTGCTCATGAGCCAGAAGCAGAATAATTCTGCCCAAGTGTAGGACTAGCCACTTATACTTGTTAAATTTCATTATGTTCCCCTCCACCCAGCTCTCCAGACTGTCCAGGTCACGCTGGATGGCAGCACAGCCCTCTGATGTGTCAGCCACTCCTCCCAGTTTTGTATGATCAGCAAACTTACTGAGGGTAGACTCAAACTGTGACTCAGTAATAGTTAATCCAAGTGGAAAAAATGCTGCAGGCAGGTCAAGAAAAGGTCAAACTTTGTAATTATGATAAATTTCAATACTGAGGGCTTGCAAACTCAGTATGCAGCCTGTGGCCAGTTGCTGGCAAGGGCAATACTGTATTCTATGAATTACAGGGGTACTCAATTACAATATCTAACTACTGAATGAATAGCCTGCCTTTATCACACTCATTATGCCCCAGAAGCATGCAGTTGCGAAGTTGATTTCTTCCCAGTGATTAAAAAGAATGGCCTAAATGGTGGAACCTCTCTGGCACAGTTGTTCAGACTGCAGGCATGGCATCCTTTTTGTATTTTTGCACTGGTCTAAAGACAAGATACCAACCAGAGCACCTGGGCATCTCAAATTTATTTATCTTCTTTTAGCTTTTCTGGCAAATAGTTGGGCATCAGTTGCTTTAATTCTTCCTCAGTTCTCAACTGAAGTCTAAAATGTATATGACAGCCATGGTAAAGTGCAGGAGCACAGGCTGATCAGACCTGTCCTTAGGAAATGTGGACACTACATCTGCCTCTGACTTGGGTCTCTAGACCTAATTAGAATTCAATGCACCTGCATTATTTTAGCTGGATGGTAAATACAGGTTTACACTGGTTTTGGCTTTGATGGATTGCTTTATGTAAAAGGACCTTTAATAGAGAAACTTTCTGTTATTTGGCCTTTTTAGTTTTTAATATTTTAAAGCAGCAAGTGATCAGAGCTCTACAAATCAGTGTGGTGAGGCTTACATGACTATGTAAACTCATAATTGTTTTAAAAGTTCATCTTAGTTGAGAGACCTAAGAATCTTTGGTGCTTTTTAATAAGCAGAAATGTCACAGCTGCATTTCATGTCAGAACTCCCTCTGTAGCAGGTAGAAGTCTATCGGTATACTGAACTATTTGGATAAACTGCTAGGTTGGTAAAACTGGAGCTGATGTTGGTCTTGTATCAAATCAGAGGAAAAAAAATATTGTTAAAAAAAACCCACAACAAAACATGAAAAAAAACTCCAACAAACAAGAAGCAAAACAGCTTTGCTGCTAAAAAAAGTCTTCTAAAAATATATTGCCTTCTACTTTATATAATCTCAATTATTATTCTGTGAAGTATGTGATCATAAACAACCTTAGAACAATACACTCATTAGCACAAAATATATTTAGTAAGTGATTCTAATTGTAGGTACAGAGATTAAACTTCATGCATGTTTAATTCAAAATGTAATGATTTTAAAATGTTAATTAGTGATTAGTGAATACTCATGCAGCAATATTTTACCTAATCTAAGAAATCTATTCAAATCAGATCACCATACAAGAGAAAAAAGAATAAAGATAAGAAAACCCCTATTTGCCATGAAATAGGTTAGCAATGAAGACATCTGAAAATTCATTAAATGTCTATAATACTATTAGATTACTTGAAGTGATATTTGTGCTTTGCAGGGCTTTTTGTAGTCCTGTTCAGCTTTTCTAGAACTGATTTATATCTGGAGAAAATTATTTTACATATATTCTTAAAGTATGCTAGCGAGTTAATGGCTTGCAAGGGAGCTAAGTATCTCCCCTATGAAGAAAGAATGAGGGAACTGGGAAACTACTGTTTAGTATTGAGAGAAGACAGAGGAGACCTTATTAATGTCTATAAATACCTGAAAGGTGTCAAAATGGAAGGAGCCAACCTCTTCTCTGTAGTGCCCAGCAATAGGACAAGAAACAATGGGGATAAACTGGAGCAGAGAAGGTTCCACCTCAAAGTGAGGAGGAAACTCTTTACTGTGAGGGTGATGGAGCCTGGAACAGGCTGCCCAGATAGGCTGTGGAGTCTCCTTCTCTAGAGACTTTCAAAATCTGTCTGGACTCATTCCTATGCAGAATGCCCTGGGTGATCCTGCTCTGGCAGGGGGGTTGGACTCAATCTCTAATGGTCCCTTCCAACCCCTAATATTCTATGATTCTACAAACTTATTTTACCCAGGCATTCTGCATATAAACACACTGTATAGAAGGACTTCAAATTGTTATAGATTTATTTTACCTCTCTTGGGAAATGAGCTTTACTGGTGAAAATGGTGCTTGCGTAGGGATGCTCTTGTTGAGTTTACATGGCCATAAGCAAATGGCTTAAGTATTCAGTACTTCCTACTTGGAAGAAGGGTGGACAAAATTGTCTACACTTTTAGTGTATCAATCATTAGCCCATTCACTTGATTTGAAACTTGCTAGGTGTGGTTGTGATTTGCTCACTGTTGTTTCTTTGATATTGCCCTCAGTATAAGTAGAGCCAGTCCCTTAAGATGCATTACTTTGATGCAAACACAACAAACAGTAATTGCTGTCCAAGTGAGTTGATCTAAGCCTGGAAGTTTCTGCTTGTGTATCCTTCTTTGTATTGAACCTTTTTGGTTTGTGGTTTGTTTGGGGTTTTTTTTGAGTAGACAACTGGGACTTCACATGTGCCTTCTTCCCACATGCATAGTAGCACAGTCCAAAACAATCTGTCTTGCCATCTTCCTACGTACCCATAATATGTTTTTTGTTGCAGATAACGAAAGTTGTACATTATAGGACAATTCAGAAGGACATGCTGCACTATGAAAAACACTGATATGAGCACATATTGTATTATTTTAGTGGACTTCTATCTATACCATGACCTGTTTTTATCTGCTTGCTCTAAGGTAGTATTCTGAAACTACAAGGTAGGCTAAATATAAATGAATTGAGGTTAATGTGCTCAGAGTGCTCTAAACAGATTTACTACTACCCATAATCTTAGAATTGGCTGAAGATAGCTTCTATCTTAGTTGTATAAGGGAAAAACTAACACTTGATAAACATTGAGGGCTTAAGGTAACTCAGGTAAATATCTTACCCTTCACTAATAGTCTATTATGACACAATATCAAATGGTTCTTGTGGGAAAGCAGGACTTTTTTAATGGATGCTCGCTATGATATTTAAGACTGTTATCAAAGATCATCTGCCATGATTCTGTTGGATCCCAAATTATGGGTTCTGTCTTTGGGCTTGAAGCCTAAATAGTTGTAGTTTTTCCTTTTTTTCATGAAAGACTAACCTTGCTCATTCAAACTTACTTCTAAGGGAGGCAGGGTTGGAGAGTAAATCTATTGGCATCTTCTACATCATTTATATTCTGACAGATTTCTTCAGAATTTCAAATATTTGGGGATATAGAGTGTGGAGTCCTACTCTGACAGTCAAGCAGACACCAAAAGAAAATATTTATTTTCTCTTCCGGAGTGTCACACTGAGAGAATAAAGTATTATAACTGTAGTCCAGTAGTTTATTGTCATTATCTTAGTTTGTTAAGTCTGTTAAAACAAGCAAAGTATATGCTAAGAACTATAAATGTTGTAAATAGTTGTCTTAGTATTTTGAAAATATTTTTTAATGCAATGCAAGTTCAGGGCAGTTTACTTCTATTCTACATTTGAACTCTTATTAATATTTGAAATGATAGTTGACTGAGATTCTTTTTCTCAGTGCCTTCGTAACAGGAAGGAGAATGGGATTTATTCAGTATAATATTTATTCATAATATGAATGTATCATTAGCATAATCATTTGCTCAGTCACCATTATTCCATGCAAGTTCAGTTGAAAATGCTTCCTAATGTCAGATGAGGGAATAAGAATATTTTATGAATGTACACAATGTAGCAAAAGGTCAGGACAAATGTTTCTTCCTTCAAGTACTTTAAATTTAAGCTTTGCCTTTGAACTGTCCACCCCTGGGTCAGCCTTGAATTTCTTCTGTGTAGCTCGTGTAAGAAACATGGTGAAGTGAGCTGTTGCAATGTGAAATAAGAATCTCATTCATCAGTTGTCCTATGTCCAGTACAAACACCTAACAGAGCCTAATTGCTTTACTCAAGGTAATGCTTCTTTATGCACATTCTCACAATATTTCTAAGGGAAGCTTTATATGACCAGGACATTTTATTGCTGACTAACAAGTGTTTTTAGTCACAGAGCTGTAAAGGCTGAACCAGAGAGATTAAGTGATTACTTCCAAATATAGGCTTGGGCTTGCTCATGATCTCTCTTCTTTTTAAACTTCCCTATTGTCTTGGGTGATACTTGTTGTAACTACCTCACAATAGAAGGATATGAGTGCAGACACTGTTGGGTTTTTCCTGTTCTAGAAGAAAAAAAAAACAACATTGAAACAGGTCTCTAAAGGTCAGTGTCATTTTCCTTGTGCTTTATAAAACTCTCATTTCATTGAAAGTTAAGTTGCGTTTAAATTTAGGATTCCGGCAGCTAGGAATCAGTTATGTTTAACAATGTAAAAATCTAGGTTGGAGATGGTCACGTGACAATGTCAGTAACCTACTGCATTTGTTTCTCCCTCAGATTTTACATCTATCCCATGTATGCACCCACGCAATTTAATGCTTTGTAACTTTGGTGTGATGACTTTCTGCAGTTAAGGGTTTACACAGTTGCATTTTTTAATTTTTTTGCTTTAATGGGCTTGAGCACATAGTTCTGTGGTCCCTTGGCAGTGATGGGCACTCTGCTGGCTCTTCCCTCCTAATGGTGGAAATGTTTGTAAATAAGCAACAGACTTGAAAAGCCCTTTTGAAGTTCAGAGCAGTAGTTGACAATTAGAGTTTACATGAAGCTTTTTTTTTTTCTAGCTAAAGCAGTCACTGGAACTCTATGGAAATTTCCCAGTCTTCCTGGGTCCCTAGATGGGAGGATACCTGTGTGAGAGCTTTCTCAGGGGAAATACAGCTCTTAGGTTATGCATTTGGGGTTTTTTTTGTCTTTTTGTTTGTTTATTTGTTTTTTGTTTTGTTTTTTGTTTGGTTGTGTTTCTTTTGGTTTGGTTGTTTTTTGGGTTTTTTTTTGTATTATTTGCATGTGTATTAAGGTACTACTTAATAGTTGGGTAGATTCAGAGCTGTCAGGATCCCCGTCATCTTGCTAATGACTGCTTCTCAGACATTGCTCTGGCAAATATTTTGTAACTGTTTAGATGTGGTCTGTGGGTTAACTAAAATTTATACTTTGACTAATTGCAAAATCACCTCTGGGCTTTTAAACAGTTCTCAGTGTCTCTTTCTCCACTGACAACTGGTTATGTTTTACTTCTTGTCGTCAGTTTGTCTAGGATAGGGTTAATATTCACAAGAAGCTGTGAGAGGCCACAGCCAGAATAGACTACTGAACCAGCCAGTATATACTTGATAACATACTGATGCCATGCCCATTCTTTAACAGGGGTGCTGGCTGGGGGAAAGGCATATGGCCCAAGTGGTAGCTTGGGCCAGGGACACTAGTGTTTGGGCAGTGAGCAGTTGCATTTTATAGCACCTGTCTTAATATATTATTTAATTAGTGTTATTACTGTTGTTTCTTCTCTCTGTGTTCTTCTGTTAAACTCTTGATTATCTCAATCCATGAGGCTTTAACTTTTTCTTCTGATTTTCCCTTCCCACTGCGGTGTGGGGTGCTGGGAGATAGAGCAAGTATAGCTGCTTGGTACTTAGTTGCCAGTTGGGGTTAAACCACAACACTTCTGATCAAAGTCTTTATTCCAAATTTGGTGACAGCATATATTTCAGTGAAGAAAGCCCAAATGAGATTGATTTTTTTAAATTTATTTTATTTTTTAAAATTTTTCTTTCATGTAATTTATCAAGAGTTACTAGTCTGGGGCCATAGCTTGGTCAGAACATTACAGATACGTGTGGAGGCTGCTTTATAATAAATTCCCCAAAGGAGACTGAAGGACTTTCAGGATTAATATAATTCTGTTTAAAAGAACGAGAATACTTTTTTAATGGAGGTAGCTCAGTGATTGGGTCACTGAGAACAGAAATTCCCAAGTGAAATTATCACTTGTATATGCTCAAGGTGCATTTACAGGTGAGTGACTATTTCAGGCTTGGTTTCAGGCTGTGCATTACCTTGTTGACCTGCAGTTAATTGAAGAATTTCTTTTTAGTCCGTAGAAAATAGTAGTTACCTCTGAGATGTGACTGTGGATTTTCTGTTTCTGTCTCTCCAGCTCCTTGTAACACACTCTGCCACCTAAATATCTCTTCCTGCGTATATACAAAAATGCCCCAGGAACAGCCCTCCCTTCTTTCCAAGGGCTTCACTGGGACTCATCTCCCTTGTTAAAGGAACACAATACAAACTGAGGTAA
This sequence comes from Corythornis vintsioides, assembly GCA_025447755.1. Lineage (NCBI taxonomy): Eukaryota > Metazoa > Chordata > Aves > Coraciiformes > Alcedinidae > Corythornis > Corythornis vintsioides. The sequence continues at coordinate 17,223 of JAOEGS010005353.1, forward strand.
AAATAAATCAGGCAACTCCCATAGGACCAACTTGAATGTTACCAGTCAATAGTTTTGTTTTGTTAAAGGCATCTATTTACTGCATCAGATGAATATATTTCTGTTCCTGTTATCCTTAGTATTCTAAAGGTAATTAGAGGTGTTTACTGAATGTTTTACTAAGGGCTATTCTTAATGTAAAATACTTGCCATTCACCTTAGCAACTGTGCTAGCCTTGAACAGAATGGAAGGGAAGGGATGAGTTAATATGGCAGGTACACAAACATTTAGATATAACCTACATTTCTTATGTACAGATTCAGTCATCTGGGTGTATTATGTGTGTGATTGTTAGAATCTGTGATCATCAAGGCTGAGTCTGGTTTAGTACAACTCCTTGCTTACAGAAAAATGAATCTTGATTTAAACTACATTTTTATTTTTAGAATAATAGTACAATTACCTTTTTATCAATCTGTCTTAACTTTGTGTGACTTGTAAGAAAACGCTATTCATAGCTGAGTATTTTCTAGACTTAAGCAGTGGAAGAAAACCAGCTTATCTTAATTTAAAATTATTTAAGTCTTTAAAGAACAGCTTATTACATAAAGTTTTGCTATATATTATATCAGTAAACTGCTTCCTACCTTTGGTAGCTAGTTTTACAGGACAAAAGGACTATAAGGTTCAAGTTACATAGTTGGTGCACTTAATATTTTCCAGAACAGCAGGAGCTTTAGATCTTGTTTCCCTTGGAGTGTGGGTGATAGTGTTTGAATTGACATTTCCTGGATCTTTATTTTTCAGTAAGAAATTTTTGGCAATTACATTAATTGCTATGCTACTGAAAAAGTACAGATGAAAAGAATTCCACAATTCATGAGAGTACAAATTCCATTATAAGCTTTAAAGGAGTTGCATCATGTCATTTGTCATATAACCTTATGTGGCAAACTGACAAATCATAGGACACATCTAAACAGACTTGTGGAGGTAAAGACTGGTACTGTAGGTAAAGGTCAATATGGGGGTAAAATAAACATTAGCTTTTCTCCTTTAAATATTCAAAGAAGGAACACATCTTTGTGTTTTGGCAAGTCTCAATTTAGACTTCTTCTGTGTTTTGCAATAACTTTTACAGCATCATTCATGCTACCAATCCTATAGTATGTTTACCAAGTTAGTGTTCTGAAACAAGTGAGAAAGTACCATGACTTGCCTGTATTGCAATGGGGAATATCCTTCATAAAAAGGTTACTCAGAGAAAGGAAAATGTGAACTGCAGGACAAGCGAAGTCTGTACGAGGCACACAGCTGAGTATATTAATGTATGTTCTGTTCTGACACAAGATTTTCTCAAGAGCATAGACATAAAGGTCCTACCAAAATATTTATCACCTTGGTGCCTCTAAACATAATTTGATACTTTAAAATAAATTTTGAGTGATCTAGTAACCTGCTGTGTAAGTGTTCTGCTGAGTCTGTAGCTGTATTGATGAGGACTACTCTTCCCCCCACCAGTAAAAGAATGCAGAATCAGGCTTCAGAGATAAAGTAGCTTATTTAACTATCTTTGGGTATACAATGTCAGAATGAAGAAACATGCTGCTAGAACACTCCAAGTGTTTGCTTAGCTTTATGGTAATGCCAAATAATTTGGATTTTTTTTCTGTTTTCAGGATTCCTTATTTCTATTACTTAAGTCACTTCTAGGAGAATGTTAAACCTTTAATGTTAAACTATAAATCTTCTTAGAGCTGCTTATTTTTTTTTTTTTCAATTTAGAAACTAACACTAGCAAGAGCTGTGAAAACATGGGAAATGTTAAGTGGCATTCTCAGTGTTACAGGAAAAAAAATTAAGTGTTTGCCTTAGCTTACATTAGTAAAGATTTGGGAGGCTCTATTACTAATGCTGTGCTAATTTAATGTCAAAGCATGAATGGGAATAATTGACTGTTGTCCTTTTTGCCCTCTACCTGCTACTTCCAGAATTGTGTTTTCACTGGACGTTTGCAATGATTAAATTTACTTGAAGTAAAATGCTGGACTGGTACAGGATTTAAGATTATCTTAATTTCAGTTCTTGTACAAATTAATTTACTTTGTATTGTCCATTATAATAGGCTTAACATATATTAAACTAAATATGGACTCAACCCTGTGAATTTGATACAAAATTTGTGGTTTCATGCTAATAGGAGGACTGGTTAGTGGAAGTGCAAGGAACATCAAGTACTTCTAATAGTGTAGTACTGCTAGACTAACTGGCAAAGCAATTTTGAGTTGGTTGTAAGTAAGATAAGGCAAACTCTTCTGCTGCTGGAGACATGATGTCTTTTTTCCATATTTCTGTACTGCCAGTCTTGCACATCTGACTGTCAGAAGCTGCAGTGAGAGATTATGATGCTAATGGCTCAGCATAATATTTTTTTCCCTAGAAATGGGAAGGAGTTAATGAATTCCTTATTTTATTTTGCGCCTGTGTGCATCTTTTGTTTTATCCATTAAACTGGTCTTTATTTTTAACCCATGAGTCTTCACCTTTTTACCTTTCTGATTCTCTTCCCCATCCGACTGCAGAGGAGTGAGTGGCTGTGTGGTGCTTAGCTGCCTTTTGGGGTTAAATCACAACATGGATAATCTGGATAAACTCCTGAAAGGTTGTAAGGAACAAAGACCGACAACATTTCTTCATTTAAGGACTTTCAAAGCTGCATCCCTTGAAGTGAAATCTATCTTCCTTTTTTTTTTTCCCCTCCAGGTGAAGTGTCTTCTCATTTCAAGTCAGGTTGTCCCTTGATCTCTAATTGCAGATGGGCTCAGGCAACTTTATGTAGTAGCCAAAAGCTCTGCAAGACTATATATGTATAAAAAAAAATGAGGAAAAAAAATTTACAAAGGAATGAAGTTCTATTCTGCCTTGCTGTGGTCTCAGACTCTTACCTTTGTGTGAAATAATTGTTCCTTTCTTGATCAACTTACTGAATATTAGGCTTCATGGTCTTAAAGGTTTCTTCCAACCAAGGGTGGGTGGGTGCCTCAAGGAAAGCCTGGCTAAGAAAGGGCAAAACACTGCCCAGCAGGCGGGGCTGAGGGGAGTGGTGTGAAAAATGGCCCTGCGAGCCCCGGGGTGAGTGTGGGAGAAGCTCCAGGAGCCCCAGCAGAGATGCCCCTGTTGAGATCCTGGTGGGGCAGGTGTTTCTTTGGGGATACCATGCAATGGAGCAGGGAAAAAACACGAGGAGGGAGCCATAGAGAGGAGTTGCTATTGACTGACCACAGCCCCCCCCCAGAGACCATCCCCTTGTAGTACTCGGGGGGAAGGAGGTAGAGAGTCAGGAATGAAGGTGTGAAGCTGAGCCTGGGAAGAAGAGTACAGTGCGTCAAAGTGTTGTAGTTTTGATCTTTGTTTCTTAACCCGACTCTATTTTAACTGTCAAGAAATGAAACATTCTCCTGGTGAAGTCTTTTTTTGCTGGAGATGGTAATATAATGCATCACCTTGTCTTTATCTCAATCCATGAGTTTTCTATCTCATTGTCTGCCCTGTCCTGTTGAGAAGGGGAGTGGGAGAGGAGCTGTGTGGGTGTCTGCAGCTGCCCAGGGTAACCAACCACAGTAATGGCTGTTTAAATGGTCTTCTGCTACCTCGAGCTTCTTACTGTTTACTCCCATTATAAAAAAATGCAGAAAACATTTTAAATATTATTTTTAGTGTAGAACTTCTACTAGAATCCTAGCCAATTTTACTTTCCATTCCGAGTCACTGAATTTTCAAAATAACATATGATGAAAATATCCACATATTATTCTGAAGGGCAGATTCTAAAGTTGATGCAGGGACTAGTGTAAAATGTAATCAGACAACTTAATTAGTCCTTTCAGTAAAGAACTAAATGACCGCATGCAAAACATAGCTTTGTAGTAACCTTTGTATCTAAATGAAATGTGCACAAATGAATCTGCAGGCAATGATAAATTGGAAAATGTTATGAGGGGGAAATGATGGACAAGACATTGATTATCTTGGTGCTTGTTAGAGATAAAATTTGCGGTAAGTGAAAATGCCCAAGTTTTATAGATGTGTACTCTAGGATGTTTCAAAGAAATGGTACTTGAAAGACAACAGCTATTGTATGCTTTGCCTATTTTAGTGAATAAAGAGAAGTTAGAAGTGCTGCAATAGAATTCTGAAAGTGCCTTTTTTTCTGCACATGAGGAGAGGAAATGGGCAATAGGGAGAACATGCATTACCCACAGGGCTCCTAAAAGCTATTGCAGAAGACTGGACTTTTATGGGCTGAGAGATTCCCTCTGACCTTAAATTGCATGCAATGCTATGGCCTATAAAGCAGCTGTGATTGTGACACAGCTTTCAGGCTTCTCCAAGTTAGTTGCAGCAAACAAAATCATTAGTGGCACAACAATGATTAAGTTGCTTAATTCTGTGGGTGCCTTTCTGTACACAAGCTATGAATTCTGTTTTTAGGATGCATTATATCTCTCTAGTTAAGCAATGAAATATCTTGACTGGATATTCTAGCATCTAAGGGCGATAGTAAATGTAATCATTACCAGTATACAGCATAGTATAGGCTGTGATATTAATGAGGGCACTAGAGAAGTGCTTAATCAGCTGCAGATAGATTAAAGTCTTAACCTGCCAGTATGTTATTGATTCTTTTTCATGATCAGATACTGAAGTGAGCTGTAAAAGCAGAATATGTAGAAGTTTGACTTAAATACATGAACTGCAATAGTAGACTTGAGATTTTTACATGTGGGTGATCCCAGATGAGATAAGGTTTCAGCATGTTCTTTGCTATTCATTTAACAGAAGTACAAACAGATCTTTAAGATAGAATGAGGACATCAGACTCTGTGTGAGGAGACCAGCCTTCCCTGTGAGAAGAGACCAGCACCAGAGCTCTAGTCAACATTTTGCCAGGCTGGTAGTCAGCTAAGCAATGGCTGATCTTCCGGGAAAGACTAATCTTGGGAGATAGGTAAAAAAATTCCTTTCCTATTTTCCATTATTTAGGTCTGTAATAGCCAACAGTGGACACTCAAGATTATATTGAAAGAGAAGGAATTGAAAACCACTCCACCCTTCTATTTTTTCCAGGGATTTAGGGGAGTTATGATTTTCATTTCTCTAGAGATGAGACTGAAGAGCATTGCCTGGCCTGACTTTGGGAAGGAAAAATAACTCCCAGTAGCAAAGGTGAGGGCCAATAGGTCTGAATTGGTAAGGAGTGTGAAGATTTACTGAAAGTTAATTTGGGTTGAGAGAGAATTATATGCTTTCTGTGTTGTGGGTCTCATAGAAATAGTAGCTTACCTCTTGTTGACAATAGATAGGCAGGCTTACTCCTTGCTAGCAATTCTCCTTAGACATAAGCAGCCCAGACTTTATAGAATCATTTGGTTTGGAAAAGACCCTTGGGATCATGAAGTCCAACCGTTAACCTTACTCCACAAAGTTCATCCCTAAACTGTGTCCCTCAAAACCACATCCAAACAACACATTCTGGGATGGTCATTCAACCACCTCCCTGGGCAACACGTTCCAGTCTCTGACCAATCTTTCAGTGAAACATTTTTCCCTAATACCCAGTCTAAACCCACCCTGTTGCAGCTGAATCCATTCCCTATTGCTCTATTGCTGATTACCTGTGAGAAGAGATCAGCATCAAGCTCTGTACAATGTCCTTTCAGGTAGTTGTAGAGAGAGATGAGGTCTCCCCTCAGCCTGCTCTTCCTCAAACTAAACAGTTCCAGCTCCTTCAATAGTTCTTCATAGGATGTGTTCTCCAGGACCTTCACCAGCTCTGTCACCTCTGCATTCACTCTAGCACTTCGATATCTCATATTGAGGTGCTCAAAACTGGACAAAATACTCAGGGTGTAACCTCACCAGTGCTAAGTACAGGGGGACAATCACTTCCCTACTTCTGCTGCTCACACTATTTCTAACACAAGCCAGGATGCTATTGGCTTTCTTGGCCACCTGGGCACACTGCTGGTTTATCTTCAGCCACTTTTCAATCAGAAACCCCTGGTCCTTTTCTATCAGGCAGCTTTCCAGCCTCACTTTCCCAAGCCTGTAGTTTTCAAAACTTGGCCTTGTTGAAGCTCACACTGTTAACAATGGCCTGTTGATCCAATCTATTCAAATCTCTCTGTACATCCTCCCAAATCAACACTCCCACCTAACTTGGTGTCGTCTGCAAACTTACTAATGATACATTCAATGTCCTTATCAAGGTCATCAATAAAGATGTTAAACAGAAAAGGTCCCAATACTGAGCCCTGAGGAACACCACTTGTGAGCTGCCGCCATCTGGATTTAACTCCATTGATCACCACTCTTAGGGCCCAGCCAGCCAGCCAGTGCTTGATCCAGCAGATCAGATGCTCATCCAGGCCATGGGAAGCCAGTTTTTTAATAAGAATTCTATGGGAAGCAGTGTCAAATGCTTTTTGAAAATCTAGGTAGTCTATATCCACAGCCTTTCCCTCATCCACTATATAGGCAATTTCTCAATTTCTATTCATGGTGGGTTTTTCAAGAGAGCACTCCAGATCTGTTCCTGTAATGATGCACTTATCTAGTGAAAGAAGATGAGTTAGTGATATCCGCCCCTGCCAAAAGGAGAGGGAGGAAGAAGATGACTGAGGCAGAAACCTGTTGCAGATGAGGAAGTACATGTTTCAACAGCTGCATTGTCCCCTTCATCTGGGCTGTGGAGACAGGGAAAGAGACTTTTCAGTTCAACCACCTGTAGGAGAGGCTATAATTTTTTTTGAATTATTTTTAAACATAAGGTGAATTCTTTATTATTGGGAATATCTTAGTCTTTAGAAAATTTTACAGCTGTGAAGACTGGAAGTAGCTTAAAAGAATTTATCTGATTTCTACCTTGACAACTTGAAAAAATATAGCATATATAATTCATGAACCTTGCTTACTTACTAAGTCTTCAAACTCAGCATGAAGTGAATCCTGCTGATCTGAAACACTTAAAAAGAAAAGTATTCTTGGAGTTCCAAATAACTTTAAATAAAGATCTTATTCACTGGAGATAATTTGGTTTTAGTTTCCTAATTAATATTTCCTTGGATGTTTTAGAACTTTAATTTTCAAATCAGGCTTGAAAATATTTTTATGTAAATAATTAATAGCTTCTAAGTGAAAGGGTGTATAAAATACATAATGAAAAAGATTAATATAAACTTGCAGAGGTTTAATCTGTAACTAGTGTATTTCCTTTGGCATAGCTGTCATAGGGGTGTTGGAGGAATAGAGAGGTAGATGACCAAAAAAAGCTTCCAAAGCTTTACTTTTGGCTTACACTGATTTAAAAGATTTCTTTCAAAGTGTTGTTCTACAGGCCACCTCACTTAGTTGTTGCACCCTCCCATTCCTGATACTTCTTCAAAATGCCACTACAAAATCTCTGATAGGGCTAAAGCTCCAGCTGTGCAACTCTGCTTCTGCATATTATATTTTTAATGATACTGTATTAAGAGGCTTCTGTGAGAATTAGCTATGGATTAGAAGTATCTTGATGAAATAAGCTTTGTTTAAAAACTTAACTATGAATATAGTTACCAATCAAATAAATTCCCAGAAAAAAAACCTTTAAACCCAAAACAATCTTGAAGGTGTGTGTTTTTTGGTTTTTGGTTTGGTTTGGTTTTTTTTTTTTTTAAGACTTGGAAACTCTATTCAGCCAAAGATATGGAAACTTTGTGAAACTTAATGGTTAAGTTATATAGCAGCCATGGACCTGGTTTGGGTTGTTTTGTTGGTTTTTTTTGTTTTTGTTTTTGTTGGTTTTTTGTTTGGTTTGTTTTTCTTTTTTGATAATGTAAATTGGAATGATTCTATTGAATTTATGGACTAAACCAACCAAAAATACACCTAAAAACTTGTGATATGCTACTGTAACGATATGGAACTGATCAGCCTGGCAAATTTCTTTCACCCTCTTAGTGGATGGGGGAAAGGCTGTGGATGATGTTCACCTTGATGCCTGTAAACATTTTGCACTGTTTTACAAAACATCCTTCTGGCAAACCTGGCTGCTCAAGGTGTGGATGGGTATACTCTATGCTGGGTGGAAAAATGGGCTGGACAGCCAGGACCAAAGAGTGGTGGTAGAGTGAAGTTAAAACTGGCTGGTGGTCAGTGACAAATGGTGTTCCCCAGTATTCAGGGCCACTTTATCAATCATCTGGATGAGGGGATTGAGACACCCTCAGTGTTTGCAGATGACAAAAAGTTAGGCAGGAGTGTTAAATCTGCTTGAGGGTATTCAAGGGGAGTCTCTTCAGAGAGACCTGGACAGGCTGGATTGATGTGCCGAGGCCAACTGTATGAGATGCAGCAAGGCCAAGTGCTGAGTCCTACACTTGGGTCACATCAACACCAAAGGCAAAGCTACAGACTTGGGGATAAGTGACTGAAAAGCTGCCTGGCAGAAAAAGTCCTGGGAGAATTGGTCAACAGCCAGCTGAACTCAAGGCAGCAGTGTGCCCAGGTGAGGAGGCCAACAGCAACCTGCTTATACCAGAAATAGTGTGGTCAGCAGGACTAAGGGAAGTGATTGCCCCATTGTAGGGCAATCTTTGTAGGGGCTCACTGCCTCATCACTGATATAAAGAGGCAGAAAAAGTAGATTGGCCTGAAAATTTCTCAGGTGTTGCAAGAAGAGTATTTTCAGGAATGTTTCTCTTGCATTTCAAATGTAATTTCTTATTTTTGTCCTTTTTCTCTTCAGTTTTTCCCTTGTTATATTAGGATAATTTGTGATATGCATCTGGTAGCTTTTTCTTTTCTTGAAGTTATATAATGCTTCCATTGCTAACCTTCAATTTGTTCCATTGTGTTCTGCTGCAATTATTTTCTATTGCACATGTTTCCCAGTTCAGATAGTTTTATTATTGTGCCCTTTTCAATTTACTAAGGACACCTATACTTTCTGACAGAAACATAGTTTTTCAAAACACAGATGACCTAAATCTTAAGAAGAAATGTAGTATCATTTCCCAAGAAGATTTCTATTTCATTTTGTGCTACTGGAAGATCGTTCAGATATTTATCATAGATATAGAATTGTTATGAAATAAATTTCCCACGAAAGTGACCACTTACCCAGAAAAGATTAAACATTTGCCTTGTATGTATCATATTTCTGAGTGAGAATTATACCACAGTGCACTAAGAAATTTATTGAAACATACTGTTCTACATTATACTGGGTTGGAAAAAAACACTAAAATGTATTTTCAAATAGATTAAATAATTTCTACTTGTGTTAGTATATATGAATATAATGTGTTGTCTAAAACAGAAATATAAGGAACACTTGGAAATTATTTGGCTTACAAATATTGGAGATTAACAAGATGTTGCAAAAACATTGCAGACAGCAAAACTAATAATAACCTTAAGTTTGCTGATTTGGTTGTTTGTTACAGTAGAGTTCTGTGCTGTGATCATGGGGTTGTCTTTTTCCTGTGCATTTCCTGTTTTGGTCTACAGAACAGAGACTTTTCTCAAACTGATCTATGGTCAAGTATCACCCTGAACTGCTTTCTGAACACCAGTTTCACCCTGTTTGAAAATGCAGTTAATTTGGTTGTTGGTTTATTGTTTTTATCTTTTTGTTGTCTTTTTGTTTGGTTGGGGCGTTTTGTTTTTTTGTTGTTGTTTTATTTGCTTGGTTTTGATTTTGAGTTTTCTGTGATTGAAGTGTCTGGTTCCATACTAACTTGTTTGTGGCATCATTCCAAAGGGAGAGTCTTCCTATCCCTCTGGCATAGGGTGGGATACAAGAAGAAATTTAGATTGAAGATATATTGTAATTACAGGTATTTTGATTCAGCTATGTTTTTTTAGTATTATGGTGAACTCAGCTTGAACAGGGAATGATTGAAGTGTACTCTATAGAAGTGATGATCAGACCTTATACCACAGAGAGGAAGGAACACATAAACCAGGCTGTTCTTGCTATACTTCGGTGAAACACTGGCACAGGTTGCCCAGAGAGGTGGTGGAAGCCCCATCTTTGGAAGTTTTTAAGGCCAGGCTGGATGGGACTCTGAACAACCTGACCTAGTGGGAGGTGTCCCTTCCCTTGGAAGGGGTTTGGATCTGGATGATCTTTAAGGTCACTTCCAACCCTGACAATTCTGATCCTATGAACAGAGTCACTGAAAACAGTTTCAGAGCTAGGTAACCTCAGTCACTTGCTTTTTCTCTGTGGGATCAGAGTATGCTTACGAGTTGAGTAAGTTACTAGTATTATCTTTCAGATAAACTGTTGATCTACAGCAAGGATGTTATTTCAAGAATAAATTGGTTCTTGGTTCACTCTTCTTGCTCCCTACCTACATTTCTTTCCTTTTAAACTTAATTCCAAGGTTATCTTTTTTTTTTTTTTTTTTCCAGCTTTGTTGCCTTCTTTTGTTCTAACCTGAACCTGTAATGATAAAACTAACTGATATTTAAAATTACTTAAATTTACAATGATTATGAGAGTTCTGACATGCATTTCCACTTCTGCTAGAACTTTTTTAAAGTCAAAATAAGATTGCTAGAATTGGCCCTCATTTTTGGGTAGATTGTGTAAGTTTCTTATACAGCTTTTTTCTTTTTATTTCGGCAGTCCTACAAAGGTTCTGCTGTGATGATGTAATGGTCAAACTAAAACACTTCATCAATGTTTCAGAGAGATATCAGAGTGTATGTAAGAGCACAAGAATTAAGGCAATTCTACAGATAAAAAGACACTTTCACTGACCAAAGTTGTAGAAAGATTTTTTATCAAGACTTCATTTAACTGATTTAGGAGAAGGCAACACAAGCTGGTGGAGTGAAAAGTTTAAAGAATTTAATAGAGGACTAGGTCACTGTCCCAGTTGTACCAGATCAATCAATTAGTGAGCCGTAAAATGAAAACCTCTGCGTCCTCAAATGCAATTTGTCAAAAATGAAAGAAGAGAATGTAAAGAAAACATATAGTCATAAATGAAAAATGCATATTTTTATTTAAAAGAAAAATTGTTACCATGATATCTTGCAATGCTTCTTTGCTTTCTTGAACTTCTGCTTTCTCAGAAATGGAAGCTCACTCCTGAACAGTGATGGAGGTCTATTAACATCTCTTGCATGAATGACAGATTAGATATCCTACACTCATGTAATATTTAATCCAATAGATGGTTTTGGTTATTTTTTCATTATGTTTTGCATAACTACTCTAATTGCATCACAGCACCATGTGTAAATAAGAGTTTGAAGCAGGTTTAATGTTTTCCAAATGGACTTCAGAGAGAGATTTGCATTTCTGTCAATGTCTCTTTTCAGACATAAATACTACTTTCTGAGCTGGAAAATAATGAAATAATATTCTGATGTTACGTTGAAAACTATTAACTAATCTGACTCTTAATAGTCAGAGCATTTTACTTCTAATCTTTCCATCTCTTTGGAGCACTCAAAGTGGATGGATTGTCTTTAGACCATTTTACTCCTGAACCACATTGTTCCAGTGTGTGCCTTCTCACATTTTCACTAAAGAAGATAAGTCATTGAATTACACTGGCGCTAAAACTGAAAAACTCTTCAATACACAATAGAATTTGCCCTAAGCTTGAAAATCTAGGGTGATCTAAATTCTTCAGAATAGTAACATCAAGACTGTCCTTGAAAACAATAGAACATTGCAGAAAACATTATTTTAAATTATAGTATCCCTGTACTTCCAATATTATGAACAATAGTTTGTCCTTTGATAGTCTGTCCTTCAGAGAAGTGAGTTATGTCACCTTTACAAAGATATGTAATATTATTTAGACAATCAGCAACAGTTTCTTTGTTTTTAAGTAGAGCAATCTCTTATACTCCATTCCTTCTACTCTGAGAAAGCAAACAAGATCAGAGGTGAGAAATTTTATAAGTTCTTTTCATTCCACAGACCACAAACACGTTCAGACTTACTTTTCTGTGCAAGAAAATGTTATCTCCTTTTCAGACTTATTCAGTTGCCTTATTTTGCTTCTGGATATGTCATTCTATGACTATCATGCATGGCCACCCCTTTGTCTGTGGACAGATACTAAATTTGCAAGTCTCCTTTTCATAGATTCATAGATATTAGGGGTTGGAAGGGACCTAGAAGATCATCTAGTCCAACCCCCCTGCCCGAGC
>JAOEGS010005354.1:0-18813 GCA_025447755.1 Corythornis vintsioides
CTTCCTTCCTTCCTTCCTTCCTTCCTTCCTTCCTTCCTTCCTTCCTTCCTTCCTTCCTTCCTTCCTTCCTTCCTGTACTAATGCCATTATATTGCTGTATGTATACATACTAGAGCTGTGGACAGCCCAATTACTCAGTTTCTAAACAGTGGCTGAAACTGTGATTTTCTGCAGTGATTTCATTCAGTTCATATAATCCGGCTGTTCTGTAATGATTATTTGCAGACCACTGAATGAAACATGGACAATCAACAATTTTTGATTGTACAATAAAATGACTGCAATCGACGTACAATGTTTTCAGTAGTTTAAAGACAATAGGCTATAGTTTACCGATCCCATTCAGCAAAGTGCTTAGCTGAAATAAACGCTTAACTTTCAACTTAGCTGAACCTCTGGTCTACTATGTTGAAATATAGAAGCACATTTCTTTTGGACTTGCAATTCCCCATCAAATAAATGGGAAGTTCTGAGCTCTATTAACAATCTCTGCCTGTGTGAATATTAGTTCATAGTGTAGACTTTGAAATCACACTAATATCACTCCCAATTACTGTTTTGTTTATTCTGCATCAAAAGGGCACAGGAAGAGGATGTATTTCCCTCAGCTGGAAGTATGAGCATTCACTTTCTGGCTAACCTCAACCCTGACCCTAAATTTGCAACCCTTAAAGATTAGCTTAAACAGAAGATCAATTTTGTTTATAGTGATGAGCATTGATTTTTCTCCCTGCAGTGCATGACATTGGCCTGGCTATTAATACAGGAGAAAATATTATTCCCTATGGCTAGAAAGTTCTATAACATAAAAAGTAGCTATAAATCATAGAATCATAGAATAGTTTGGGTTGGAGGGAACCTTTAAAGGTTATCTAGTCCAACCCCACACTGTCAGAGACATTCTCAACTAGATCAGATTGCTTAGAGCACCATCCAACCTGACCTTGAGTGTTTCCAGGGATGTGGCTTCTACCACCTGTCTGGGCAACCTGTGCCACTGTTGCACCACCATCAGTGTAAAAAATTGCTTCTTTATATCTAGTCTAAATATGTGTAAATATATATATGCTTGTACTTTTATATATATATATTTTAGATACATACATAGAATGTCATCACCAGCTTAATACCTGCTGCCCTGCAGGTTGGGCTTCTAAAATGAAAAGTTACTTTTCTTTCTTGTCTTCAAAGAACCTCCTGAGCTAGGTTAGTTGTTTGTAGTAACCCAAGGGAGGACGGAAGCCTGTTTAGTATCCCTCTTCTTTCTCGCAGCCAGAAGCAGGCTGCGGTGTGGCCGCACCCCCGCTCACCCACACTGCCCGCCCACCCCCGCCCCCTTCTCCACTCCCTCCCCCGGCTGCGGGGTGCGACCCCCTCTCGGCCCCGCCGGCGGGAGCTGTCCATTCAGCACCCCCCGCGCCCACCGGCTGCCTGCCCGCCCGCCAAAAACAACAAAAGCAGGGAAATATTAATTAATTAAAAAGAGGGAAGGGGGGTGTGGGGGTGGGGGTGGAAGAGTTAAAAAAAAAAAAAAAAAAAGAAAAAAGAAAAAAAAAGCCAATCTGCTCAATCCTCTGCCTGCAGGCAGACTCTAACGGAAACCACATATGCTTTGCCTCTCCCTATAAGAAATCTTCATTGGGGCATTAAAATACTTAAAAGGATTAGTCGTTAAATACTTGTACATTTGGTTTAATTCACTAGAAACGCTATGTCACAGGGTTACATCAGAAAGCTTGAGAGTTTTAATCTCACTTGCAGTATTTACCTAGATGTTTTATTCCTTCTGCTGCTTGTTACAGGGATAATATTAATATCCTACTTGTCCAGAGGGAGAAAGTTTAAAAAAAAAAAAAAAAGAAAGAAAGAAAAAAAAGAGCTAGCTGCTGTCTGATGGTATAAAAATATCAAAGAGACTTTTAAAGTAAAACAAAACAAAATAGCATGAATTGGAGCTTGTCATTCCTTCCCACAGCCTGTTGCTTATTCCTGAGGTTGATAATGGGGGGTTAAGGAGCTGTTGTCTTAGGAAAATAGAACAGTAGATCACACAGGTCTTGGGACATGGGAGATGGTGGCTTTGTTTAAAGCTATCACCTTTTTTTTAGCCTCAGTTTCCCTATACAACAGGTGTTCAACTTTGTTGAAATTCCTCTTCCAGTATATTAGTTAAAAATGCACTGATTTTGGCAAGTGTCCAGAAGGAGTTGTCTTCAACTACATAAAGAATCAGTGACCATAAATCTAATGAAGTCAGGTACAGAAATGCCTTACTGTGAACTTCCCAAGTGGGAGGGCAACTGATGTGTAGGAGTCATCATCAAGTGAGACATTGCCACAGATTTGTGTTAGGTTCATAAGAAAAAAAAAAAAGAAAATGAAGTAATATATATTTATTATTTCCAAGAAAGAAACCATGGATCTTTCATAAAAAGGGAGGAAGGGATGAAGACAAAACAAATTTATTCATCAAGTTGTTTGTTTGCTTTTCAGTATCTGAACAGCAGAATGACCCATAGCCAGACGTTTTTATTGTATCGATGGAGCTGACACTATTAAATGTAGTCTCACTGGAAGTTCTACTGTGACTTCAACAAGGCACAACCTAATCCCATGGTAATTCTACTTTGCCACTAACTTGAGTCAGAAAACCTCTAGAATTACACAGAATTATACAGAATTATTGTTGAGACTGGAATAGACCTTTGGACCATCAAGTCCATCCCAAGACCTGACACCATGACACCCAGCTAGACCATGTCACTAAGTATCACATACAATCTTTCCTTAAACACCATTAAGGATGGTGAATCCACCACCTCCCTGGGCAGCCCATTCCAGTTTCTAATGACCCTTTCTGTAAGGAAGTGCTTCCTAATATCTAACCTAAAGCTCTCCTGGTGCAGCTTCAGGCCACGCCCTTTTGTTCTGTCACTGGTTACCTGGGAGAAGAGTCCAGCCCCTTGAAATAGCAATAAAGATTGCCCTGTCAAAAAAGGTAATTAAACTAGTGTCACTAGTGGCACACATGTCTGCTAGTAAGCTGGACTATAATTCAGTGATGAGATTTATTTTCAGATTTTTTCCTGCTAAGCTAAATAGCACATAGTTCTGTAGTGGTGAGGTGCAAGGTGAGGCCTGGGTAAGACTCACCATAGTAGGCACCAAGTTGTTTTAGGTTCAGATAAAAACATCCTATTCTAAGAATGCCTAATCATTCTTCTCATAAACTATGGAAAAGGAGAATTCCTGGAGATTGACTAGCAGACTCAGAATGGTATAAGAAGCGTAAGAAATACCATTCACTACACAGGGATTCAGGAAACACTTTTTTTATTTTTTTTTCCCTCTTATAATCTGTTGTTATTGTGTATGTATTTATTGTTTGATTTATGGAATCCCTTCCTCTGGCTTCAGATGTTTTAATACATTCTGGACCTCTCAGCCTAATTCAGTTTTTGGGGATGTCTGAATATCACCCTGCCCTTGACATAAATTTTTTTTGGGATTTTCTTTGGTGAAGCTTTCTTTCTTGAGCTTTTTCTTTCCCCTCAAAAGCAGAGAATTGTTTCTTGTATTCAAAGCATAAAAACAGCTGCCCATGAGACTGCTTGGATGAGGACTAGATAAGAGAGTTACATTAGGGCAGAAATTCGGGTCACATCATATCAAACTGAAAGCATGAGGCCAAAGATAGTCTTGGCTAATAACATTTACACACAGTCATTTTAAATGTGAAAACTCCTCATGCCACAAAAGAAATCTCATTTCACTCTCAAGTCAGTGCAGGTATTTTCAATAGTGTTATGTCACTGCTTGCTAATATACAATGCATTTGCATCTTCTTTGCATTATTTATTGTTATCCTGCAGGCTGGATTGTCACACTAATCATGATTTATGTCACTGAATTTTATCAGCTTCTGCTGTATTATATTTTCAAGTGGTGCCCCTGGACTTTAGGAAGAGAAATGTCAGTGCAAGTCTTTTACACCTGTTACACAGCATAGGTGGATGCTGTTTGTTGTCAGTCATGCAGAAAAATGTCTCCTCTTCAGTAGCAGCTCCTGGTATTGTGACCTTACCACATTCTTAGCAGACAGATGCTTTAATGATTTCAAAGCCTTTAGAACCACGTTACAGGAACACTTTATAAGTTTATGCTTGACAGCCCAAGGAGAGAATTTTCCAAGTCACTGTGATGTGTGCTGCAATATGTGACATAGTAGGCACTGCATGTGATTAAAGTACAGTGGATGATTGGGATGGGGTTTGGTAAAGGTTTTGGCCTGTATGTGGAAGATCATTCTTTGCCTCTGTTACTGACTTTCTGTGTCACCCTGGACAAATCATATACCAAATTATAGCTCTGTTACTCATAGTTTGCACATGTGGTGTGTCTGTTTCTTGTTTTCTATTCATGGCTTGCCTCTTTTCAATGTTGATTTCTTAGGGTGAAGACTGAGTCTTGATCTATGACTGCACATTACTTGAGAGTACAGGAACCTTGATTTGTCTTTAAATGTAAAAGTTTTGCTTTTTGAAAGAAAGTGTAGCATACAGGACCCGATTAAAGACTCTGTCTTGTGAATTTGTACTGAGACACTTTACTGTGTCACACCTGACTGTAAGTCCATATAAAGAACATGAGTCTTCTAATGTGATTGGAAAACAAAGGCACTCCAAAAATGAGGAGTCCAGTGAAAGGTTTAGACTTGTTTGGTTGATCTATACTGGTAAACGAAAATACTGCCACAGTAGGTGTGGTTATTTAAACTATATTTGAAGGAGGAGGAGCTTAATACTCATCTTTCCTTTGACAAGATGTGGGATGATACATCAAGGTTAGAGAGATGGGGTGCTAGTAAGGCCCCTCAGACTGTTGCTTTGAGATGTGCTGGCTACACTCCAGCACACTTGAAGATTTACAGAGATGAGTCAGAGGCTTCTGAGATAATACAACAGGAAAACAACCTCAAAGGAATTAAGAAGTTCCTCTAAGAAGATGACATGGCTGACAGCCCAACTGAAGTGCCTCTACACCAATGCACAGAATATGGGCAATAAACAGGAGTAGGAAGAGACTGTACTGCTTGAAAGCTATGACCTAGTTGCCATTACTGAAATTTGGTGGGATGAATCCCATGACTGGAGTGCAGCTAATAATGGCTACAGAAGAGACAGGTGAGGAAGCAGGGGTGGAGGTGTTGCCTTCTACATAAATAAATTGATAGAGTATGAAGAGCTATTCCTGAAGAATAGCCACAAACAGGTTGTAAGGTTATAGGTAAGAATCAGAGACTGAGGCAGCAAAGGGAACCTTGTGGTTGGTATCTACTGCAAGCCACTCAGTCAAAGACAGCCTATTGCCAAAGCTTTCTTACTCCACCTACAGGACACATTGTTGTTGCAGTCCCTCATCCTGCTGGGGGATGTCAGCCACCCCAATGTGTTCTGGAAAAGTAGCACCATGAGCTGTAGGCAATCCAGGTGACTCCTGGCTTGAACATTGGATAATTTCATAAACTTTCTGTTAGATGTGATACTGGACTTGATGATTACCAATGGGGTGAGCTATCTGGTGCAGATTGGATGCAATCTGGGCTGCAGTGATCATGCACTGGTGGAGTTCACTTTCCTGAGGGATGAATCAGATAAGGAAGTCAGTCTTATATCCCTGTTGTGTAAGGATGAGGTCAGAAAGGCCAAAGTGTGACTCAAGATGAACTTGGCAATGGATGCAAAGAATAACAAGAAAGGCTTCTACAGATGTGTCAAACAGTCAAGGAAGGTTAAAGAAAATGTACCCGTCCAATGAGCAAGACTGGCACGCTGGTAAAACAGATGAGGATAAGAGTTAGGTACCCAACAATATTTTGGCCTCAGTCTTCATTGTCAATCTCTCTCCTCACACTTCGTGAGTTGAAGGACCACAAAATGGAGACCAAGGGGACAAATTCCCTCCAACTGTAAGAGAAGATTAGCCTTGTTGACCACCTGAGGAACCTGAATATATATATATGTCTATGGGACCTGACAAATTACATCCAAGAGTCCTGAGGGAATTGGCTGATGTAATTGACAAGACAATCTCCATTATATTTGAAAAGTCCGGGCAGCCAGGTGAAGTCCCTGGTGACTGGACAAAGGGAAACATGACACCCATTTTAAAAAGGGTAGAAAGGGGGACCCTGAGAACTACTGACCTATCAACCTCTCCTGTGTGCTTGGGAAGATCATGGAACAGATCCTTCAAGAAGCTCTTCTAAGGCACATGGAGGATAGGGAGATGATTTGATACAGCCATCATGGCTTCACCAATGGCGAGTCCTTCCTGACCAACCTAGTGGCTTTCTATGATGGAATGAATACATCATTAAGTGGACAAGGGAAGAGCTATGAATGTTGTATATCTGGACTTCTGTAAGACCTTTGACATGGTATCCCAGAACATCCTTGTCTAAAAAGGAGAGATAAGGATTTGATGTGTGAACTGTCCTGTGGATGAGGCATTGGTTGAATGGTCACATACTAGAGGGTAGTGATCAATGGCTTATTGTCCAGATGGAAGAAGATGTCCCTTCTCAGTGCAGGGGGATTGGACTAGGTGACTTTTAAAGGTCCCTTCCAACCCCAAACATTCTATGACTAAAATTACAGTCATGTCCTTGAATTGGTTACCACAAAACCATTATTCTTATGCTATGGGAAAAGATACTTTCTTTTTCTTCCTCCACCCATTAAGGGCTGAACTTAGAAGTCCTTGTCATCTATGCAAGTTATTCACCTTTGGTCTCATATCCATTCTCCTTGGCTCTGAATTTCTAGCCACCTGGATTTTCTTTGACAGTACACCTCTTGTCTGCTATTATGTATATACCACTAGTGGCAAAAATCCATTTCAGATGTTGATTAAGCTTCCTCTTGTGAATGAGGAGTGAACTCCTGTTAATGGGGAGTGAACTTCCTCTCATTTGCAATTTTTCATTGTTTGAAGTCCTAACCCAGGGCTGAGTTTTCTTTGTTTAATCCACCAGGAGAGCAAAAACTTATCTGAGAAATAAGAGGAACAAGTATTTAAATGCCACATGGTCTGTGAAGTTGCTTTTTTTTTCTTTTTTTTTTTTTTTTAAGTAGATATCTAGGACATTTCTCTTAAATAACAGCATTCTAACCTGGGTTACCAGATATACCACTGGTGTAAATCAGCATAACTTCCAAAGGACATGTGTTGATTTAACACCCACTGGACATGTGGCTCAGCCAGCCTGTGATTTTTAGCACTTAGTTTTCTTCATGAACAAAAAATAACATTATCATTTGCCTGTGATAAGGGCATCTTTAATCAGGAACTGGGATCTACTGTACCAAGTGCCAAAAAGACAGCACTTAATTTAGAAGCATCTTGGTGTAACACAGAATTACTCCATGAATGCAGGGATAAAATAAAGTGATAATGAAAAAATGTTCAAATGTTAAATTTTATGTGGACATGACTTCTTTAGGGATTTAAACATAAAATAAAATAATTTTGCTTTCTTGAATATATATTTAGTTGTAAATATTATCAGGGAGCCAGATTTTGATCTCATTTCCATCAGCAGGAATGAAGAGCAGGTGAACAGAGTTCTGCTAGCATAAAGCTAAGATATGCATCATGACTATTACTCTTGAACAGATGTAGAAAAGGAGAGTTATTGGTTTGATATCCCAACTTTAAAATATTTCTAAGAACATCCTGTGGAAAGAAAATGAATTTGAAAAGATAATGTAAAGGAAAATTCATTTACATCTTCTGTGCAGAAAGAACCTGTTGAATGACATTTAAAAGAGGATTAAAGCTGATTTCTTACAAGCAGTAGAATAATCAGATTTCTTAGCTAAAGTGGAATTAAGGTCCTTCAATTCATCTGCAAAGCTGACTGAAGTTGAATCTTTGCTTGGTAATTTACATGTCATTTACAGGGGCATTCATTGTGCTTTTAGTACTGTAAATATGATCTGAACAGCTTTTGATCTTTTGCAGCATTTGCAGGAGCATATTATTGTTTCTGAGAAAAAAAGGAAGAGCTTTATAAAAAAAATCTGTAACGCTTTTTTACAATGTCAAAACAAATGTGTCAACCAAATGGTAATATCCACGCTAGTTTCATTTATCTGCACACGGTGCTTGTGAGGTTTAATGATTGTTTGTCACAAAAATACATTTTAAGAGAAGCAAGCAGATTGCTGAGTAGCAAACATGTTTTATGGAATATGTAACATTGTAAACACATTTTTGTTTCAATAGGATTTACAGAGATTTGATTTACAGAGATTGTGAAATGAATGTGTTCATACAAAATGAGAAGTAGACAAAGCTTATATTTTTCTAGTTATTTGTGTTCATTTGTTTTTGCTAGAAGGATTAATTTGTTAACATTACAACTCAAGCTTTTGTACCATGGCAGGGGTTGGATCTAAACGATCTATAAGGTCCCTTCCAAACCATTCTGTAATTTTATACTTATTTTTTATATAGTGGACTATTCTGATCTTTGAAATACGACTAATTTTCCTGACATGAATTTGACCACAGCTCCCATAGCAAGAAAATCCTCCCACATTTCCCACAATTGCAAATCTTGTTTATCTTGTTAATTGAAGGATCAGATCTTCAGCTGTGCCAAAGCCCAGGGAAGTCAATGAAAAAATTCCCAAAGGCTTTGAATCAGACTCTGGCAGCAAAATACTAGTAACTTCAATAGACAGACACCAATTTACTCCAGTTGAGGATTTGACCTGATGTTTAATATTGCACTCATCACCATCTTGTCTGAGCTTCATACTCAACACTTCTTGGATGAAGAAAAAAGAGATGTTCTGAAATGAGAATTTTGGCTAGAGGCAGAGTAGAAGAAGATAGTTTTATTTAGAAAGGTAGTAGCTCAGACAAATAATTAATTAAAATATTGAGAAAGTGTAGATATTCTTATGACATGATGATGACAGAACAAATCTTAAGTAATAGCACTGTTGATATGGATTATAGAGAGAATAGTAATAACAGTTATGTTATTGACAACTGATTTATTCTGAGATCAGTCAAATTATTATCTACAGACCTCTATAAGGCTTATATTTTGGTCATCACATTATTTGCCTCTTCTCGTTGACAAAGGTTCAAGTGTCTCTTCAAGAGCATGACATAGTAGCCACAAAAAAAAAGAGACACCTGTTGGTTGTCAATCAGGTAATGCAGAGAGCTTTAATGTTATGATTATGTTTCCATCTCTTGACACAAAAGCCAATTAAAATACTGTAATGTAGTATTAATTATCCTTTAAATAGCTATCTATATTCCAGTAAATGGAAATGGACAGACACATCCAGAAGATTTTTACCATGTTCACTTTGAGCACAAATTTTGTGATCTGCTGAATGACATTTCAGTTTCTGCTTCAGAGGAGGGCTACAATGATAATCCAATATGTCAGGAAGATGTTCTTGACTATGAGGTTCATGAGGCACTGGAACAGGTTACCCAGAGAAGTTGTGGATGCCCCATCCATGTAACCATTCAATGCCAGGTTGGATGGGGCTTTGAGCAGCCTCATGCAGTGAAAGTTCCAATCTACCTGTCCATGATAGGTAGATTGGAACTATAAAATCTTTAAGGTCCCTTCTAATCCAACCCATTCTATGATTCTATATGGACAGCTTGCAGGTGACCAGTCATTTCTTACTTTCATAAACCTGTCGAAAGGCAACAGGAGTTTGTTTCAAAGGTGTCATGACTTACCTATTTTCATATGGACACTGATTTCACAACCAAAATGCCTTCTCCCAGTCTCCTCTATTTCTTCTTTGTCTTTCAAGACACTTATTTTTGGGTTATCAGATTCTGCTAGTCTTGTCTTACCAACTTGGTAACACTCTGCAGGATGTCACAAAGACTGAGTATATCTCTAGGTCATGCTGCATTATAATAAACTAAATAAATTTCCTTTCCTGGAGGGCTGAAGGAATAAGAAAGGACAAGTGCTTGCAGAGAAGAGACTATGAGCCCCAATCAGCTATCTGGGGTGTGAGAGGACAGAAGTGTGGATGATATCTCCTGGCACATACAATCCATGAACCTGACATATGTATGTCAGGCAAGAATAAGTGAAGCAGTCAGTTGGAGTTAATCCTTCAGAGTTAAGAAGTGAAACAAGACATTGTCACTGTAGTGTCTTTCCCCATACAGGTGTTTCTGAATGTTTCTCTCAGAATGTTTCTGAGAGAAAAAGGGTCATACATAATAATGAAAATTATAAATCTAGGTCTCTTTTTCCAATTCCTACACCGTTAGAGGAGTTGGTCTTTTAGTGATCATAATTCATCAGATCAAAACTATGGACAACTTATACATAATTTTTTTTGGCTGCCCCACTAAAACTTTTGCTGCTCATCTGTTTCAATGAATATTGATATATGACTCATACCCCTTCAGCATATCTTCAGATTTTCAGCCCACAAGCAAATACCCCAAAGGAAATAATTTGCATGATCAGATTTCCACAGGCTTGATCTTCAGTGATGAGCGAGACAACTTTAGTGCCAGAAATCAGAATGCTTTGTGTTTTACTATGTCAGATGAGTTTAGCTGTAAGTGGCCAATAGGAGTTTGATACCATCAGGCTCACACTCTTGATTAGTCCTAGGTTTCCTTCTTGGCTGAATACTTTTTGGCAAATTTCTAGAAGATATTTTTGGTAGTTAAAGGAATTAGAAATGCCTCTACTTGGTCTGCGTCACACTGCCTTTGAGCTGCACACCACTGTGAATGAATGGCTATTTTCTGTTTCTCATCTACCTTAAGCATCTGTTTAGGTTTGAGTGAATTGACCCTTGAAGATGCCTGTCCAATAACTCTTGAGGCATCCTACATGCTTGCCTAAATGAAGCAAAACATCTGACTTTCAAATGGCTCTCTTCAAAGGGGGTAAATATCATCCTACGTTGGCAATTATGTATTTTGGAAGCTGCATGTGCAAAACTTTCCCCCACTTCGTCTGCTCCTAATTGTTCTTTTCACTGCTTGTTGGTGCTTCGTATTCCATCTTGTTGCAGACGACTGCCAACTGCTTTTCATTTACCAAACAAATAGCTTATGGCACCATTTCAATGGAGTGATTTAATATTTTTTTTTCAAGAGATATTATCCTCAAGTTTTTGGCTTTGATTTGTCATGTGCAGAAATTTCCTTGTTAGTAATTATATTTTTAACAAAGGACCTGAAGACCTTTAGAAAGAGTTGTCTGAACTGATTGTTTCTCTCATTTGTAGTACTATTCAATGCATTAAATGATTCAGGATTGTTTTATAGCTGTCTTGGCTCAATTCTACCTTGCTTTGGGTTTACAGTATTAAAACACTCGAACAGCAATTGAACTACGAGAAAGCAAAACAATTCACAGAACCACAGAATGGTAGAGGCTGTATGGGACCGCTGGAGATTATATCATTCAAGTCCCCTAATAAATCAGGTTCACTTAGAACAAGTTAAATAGAAGCAGTTGGATTTGGGAAACCAGGATTCAACTTAATCTTTTGAATAGGCATTCTCATCCTTACTGTGATAATATAATTATTCAGCCATTCTTTTCTGGTCATAAATGAAATTTCTCAATTCAGTGCAACTCACTGAGATCACCATTTAGGATACAGATCCATCATTATTACTGATACCCTTGGAGACCTGTTCCAGGAGTGTAGTACCAGAAAAATTTTGCTTGAACTAGATTTTACTTCTTCTGTTGTAACTGGTGCACCCACTTAGCAATTCCAATATTTTTTTTTCCTTTTTTTTTTTTTTTTTTTTTCCCCTCCCATAAGATTGAAAATCTTGACCAGGAAAGAAAACCAAACCAACAACCCCAAAACAAAAACAAACTTGCTTGGAAGAATTTTCATATTTTAGGATGGGAAAAATGGAAAAGACCTAAAATATTAGGATTTAATATCAATCATAGTATGGTGACCTCCAGGCTTATATATTTATCTTACTAGGTAAGATGTCGTTCTTCATTTTGATATTTTTGTTGGAACTGTTATCTGTGAATCATATAGACTTCTTCCTGTTTCATCTTTCACCAAAAGAGGCCATAAAAAACAGTTTCTTCCTCTTTGGAACTCTAGATCCCAGAACTCACAACCACAGAAATGTCATATTTATAGAAATAGAAATTGAAATATCCAGACAAAATAATATCAACATCTATTACTACTGCTTTCAATTTTTTAAAAAAAATCTTCATAGATTAATTTGAAATTTAGTAACTACTTGCATCCAAACAGGGACCAATTTCATTCTACATTCAATTTATTGTTAATCATGAGGGTTTTTTTTGTATTAAGAGATTCTGACCAGCAAAAGCTTTATGAGATAAAGATCAGAATTCACACTATTTGTGAATATTTGAGAGACACCTATTTTCCCTTATGAGTCCTGTCTCTTGTAACTGTGTTTTTTGACCATAACTACCAAGTGGAGAAAATAGATTTAAACATTCATATACACACAGTCCCTCACACTGCTTTCAGTAAGCCTACTGAAATCAGTCTTTGCTATCTAAGTAGGAAATACTTATTTGATATAACTTTTTATATGAAATTCCAAGCAACATAAGATAATCTGTCATATATTATCATGACAATAAAACTGTTCTCTGAAAACTAAAGGATGTGGTGCTAGTTGAATCCATTCTCATCTCTTACCTTGGTAACAAACCAGTTTCATATCCCTCACATTAACTCTAAGGAAGCATATATCAAGAAAAACCCCACAACGATCTCCTGGGTCACTTCCTAGATGGTGGAAACTGCAGGAGATTTGTTCTTTTTCCTCCTCACTATCATGTCAGGCTGGAGGCATAAGCACAGCAAGTAGTTTCCTGAGGGAGCAGATGCCAAAGCCATCTCACTTTCTACTTTGCCTATGACTGCAGCTAGGAGTAGAGTGAAACCAGCCATAGCAATAATGGAGCATTTCTAAAGCAAGCATTTAAATGCCAGAATTAAAAATAAGCCTTGTGCTTAATTACTTTGTTAGACTATTGGCCACATTACAGCATCATTTCATTAAAATTCTTAATCTTCAATCCCTTTCACTTGATAACATGGCAATAAAAATTCTTCTGGACATTAAAAAAGAGCTTAGCAGAGTTCAGATCATCCTTATATACCTGACTATATCGGGACATATGCTCTAATGAGAACAAAATGGCCTACGTAGGTGTTGCTGAAAGAAGAATTTGGCTTTGGGTTGCCATTTTCTTTTTTCTCTTGTTGTTGTTGTTGTTGTTGTTTTAGTTTGGTTTCTGTGTATGTGCGTGTGTGTGTGTGTGGTTTTTGTTTTGTTTTGTAGTTTTGTTGGGTTTTTTGGTGACTACAATTTACCTTCCTCAGACAGAATTAGGCTAACTATATTATTTCCAGAAAAAGAGAGAAGCTTGAAAAAAAACCAATGTATTTTTCCATTACAAAGAACACATCACCCAAGGATTTAGAGTAACCTGGTTACGAGCCTTTAAGAGGTGCAATGCCAACCACATAAATGGAAACAGGAGAGAAAATGTATAGTACTAACAAATTTTGTGCAATAATTAATCACAAAACACTTTGCCATCAAACTGAACTACAGCAGTGCAGCACTGGGTGAATTTTATCCTCGGAGTCCTATTTTGCATGGAGTACTGTGAGGCTTAATTAATGAGCCTTTGTATTGTGGTTGGAGATCCTCAGATAAAAGAAATAGATACACAAGTGGAAAAACAAACAAACGAATTGAAAGGAACCAGGAAAATAATAAATCTCTACATGAGCTTGCCAGAGTTAAGATGCCATTATTTCAGTTGTGATTAAAGGATACAAGCTTTAAGAAACTACAGCAGTGAGCTTCCTCTGTGGCAGAACACTGTGGTATTATGACACAAAAATGGACTGTTGAGTTGATTAGCAACAGTGTCCCTTAAAAAAAAAAACCAAAAAACAGCTTCCCATTCACATTCAGCTTAAATAATTAAAATGGTATTTACAAATGTTGCTAAGATCTTTTGTTATTTCATTTGGCATGTGTTGCTTTTTTTTTTTCTTTGCCTTTTTTTTTTTTTTTTCCCAAAGAGCTAATAAGTAAATTGCAAACATACATTATTCTTCACCATTCTCCACTCACTTTCCTCCCACTGGCAACCAATCTACCAGAATTTTCTTCCATTCCCATTAATTGGTCCTTAGAGAATCTTCCTCGCATACCTTTGCAGTGACAGTCAGTGAACATTTCTTAGTAATACTGAGTCAGAAGCCCTGTGATAGCTCGCAAGTCACATATTGAACTGGAGCTGTACTACTCCCTTCCATTATGTTTAATGCATGAGGCTTCTTAAATGGCAGACTCAGGTGATGGATGATACTTTTACTTCCAGAATATCTTGAGTTTCTCTGGTTATTTCTTTCAGATACACACACACACACACACACACATAAATATATATATATTTCTATTGTAACGATTGCCTGGCAGTCCATATTGAGTTCAATAACATGGCAAGAAAGACAGCCTCACATATTTTGAAGCTGCAAGATCACTATGTGTCAAATGACCACAGGTCTATAGGGGAGAGGTAAAAAAAAAACAAAACCAAAAAAAACATGTCTCCCAGGCACTGAGATTTTTAACATGTTTGAAAATTTTGGACTGGGAATTTTCTGTGCAGTATGGAATCCACAGGGTCTTTCAGAATGTAAGTAATCCATGACATTTTTTATTTTAAATGCATGTTGCTCAGCAGTGCTACAAGGTCCTGGGTGAAATCAGGTGTCTGCTGTGCACACTGCTGTACATAGACATACAGAAAAAAAAAAAGTATTCTCTACCCTGAAGACTTCACAATCACAAGAGATGAGAGAAGCAATTATTCTTATTTTTTCAGAGGAGAAATTAACATGCAGAATGGTGGTTACTTAAAGACAACCTCTTATAAATGTCCAATTTATTTGTTGTGCTTAGTACGTTAGTTATTGAAAACCATGGAGTGATTCAGACTGATGCAAGCTTCCTGCAGATGCTATCAAAACACTATAGGTTAGAAACCAAGGGTGAAATTTTAGGAGTGGGAATAATTTCAGTCACCTCTGAGTGCACTGAATCTATAGCAGGTGTTTGCCCACCTAGCTTTCAGCTGCTAGTCCAGAAAGGTGAGTGTACAACTAAGCTATGTCACATCTGCTAGCCCCAGACAGATGTCTTATGCCCTGTGTGCATCTCAAAAGCCACTTTGTGCTCTATAATGGATTTTGAACTCTAATCTGGGGAAATGAGTTAGATTAACTTTATAACTATTGAGAGAGACAATAGAGATAGACACCTCTTAGAACTGATCTGGTCCTTCCTAATAGCGGTAACCAGAAAAGATGAGATGGTTCATATTCTGGAGGTACTTAGCCCTACACAAAGAGCAGAGGAAAGCTAGAAGCTTGTCTTACATGTGACACATATCACTGATATATATACCTAAATTCACCTGAAACCCTCCTCACATAACTGAAAAAAACAAGAAGATAAAGCTCCTTTATCTTTTTCTTCTTCTCTTTCTTCTACATTTAAGATCTGAGCCATGGAAAGTCACCTGAAATTCTTAAGATATATAAACACAGAGAACTTTATGAAAGAACAAAACAGTTTTATATATTAAGAAAAAAGTCTTATACACTTGATTGCATAGTCTTTCATAGACTTTCATAGAAGGGACTATATATGTTTGTATAGAAATTCTCGCAGTGAGTTGCCACCTTGCTAAGGCCTCTCTCTGCTGTTGCAGTAGGACTGGCAAATAGTAAAGTTGTTGGAACTTGTAATCTGAGGGTGGAAAACACTTATACTGCAATAGAATGACTTTTTGTAAAAAATTGTCTCAAGAACTACAGCTATTCCTGGAACAACCCAAATATATTTATTGTTGTATGTAAGAGATCTAAGAATCTGAGAGTGGACAAATATGTTACTTCTTATATTACTTTCTGTGCTCTCCCTCGAGATGGATGGCATCTGCCTTTAAGCTTCTCTTGTACCTATAAAAAGTGCCTGGGAATAAGGTGATGGGCTTCCAGATGAAGCTGGAAGTGGTAATTTTGTTGACAGCAATTGTCACTACTGAGTTCCCTTATGGGTGTTGTTCAGTTGTGGATTGGTGATGCACAAATCACTGTCTCTCTTTGGCTTAAGGTAGTGAGGAAATTTCTGTGCAGTGGTGTATGACCTTTTTTTATCTTAATTCCTACAGATCTTCATGCTATGAGGCAATCATTGAGAAAACACTGTGAGAAGACTGCACGTTTAATTTCTATATATACAAGAACAAAGATAAGTACTCTCTTTTTTCCGCATGCCATGAAGATATTTTATTTGGCTCAGCTGGGTTTTACTTGGCATCTATACCAACATATTGAACAGAGCCAGAATTTGTTCCTAAACACTGAAACTTGGTCATCTGTACTATTTAATTATTAATGCAACATTTTGGCCTGATCCAGCCAGCAGTCTCTGAAATAATTCCTTGGCATTGTCAAGAGTTAACATGGGCTAGTGAACATTCTCAGCAGGTACTTTAGGTATTGTCCCTGTGTTAAAAAAGGATGTTGCCAGACCATCTCCAGTGTCAGAGCTGGGACTCTTTAATATATCCATAAAGATGAAACCATTTGAAACCAAAACAAAATAAGAACATCCTTCCCTCTTCATAGGCACACATCCAGATATTATAAAAATACAATCCATGCTCAGTGTTTTAAGAGGAAAATTTTTAAATACCCTGCCAATATTTCATGGGAATGGGTGCATATAACAAATTTGTTCTTTTAATGACAAACTGCTATCAATATTCTTGGTATGCATTTGAAGCACAGATGCTTGGGTAAAATAATTCTAATATATAGGAATATGATCCTTTATCAAAAAGGTCCGGTGATCCATGCAAGCCTGTATGACTACCATTGCCAGGACATTCCAGTTTCTGTAGCCAAAGGCAGCAGTATGGCCAGCATCAGAATTTGTTACTTTGGCTCCCCCAATTTCAGCCTGGGTGATTATATGACAGCTGGGTCCACTTGCCTTTGGCATGAATCTACAGGGAGGATTCATTTCATACCATGGGTTTATGGTGAAATGCCTTAATCATTGCTACGGCTCCTCATGAATCCCATAGTTATGAATATCACTTATCTTTTAAAAAAAATCTTTGTCCTGAGGTAGCACTGTTTCTTTCTTTCCTTTGTTCCCTTTTTCTTTCCTCCTTGCCTCCCTGTAACAAAAATTCAGTTGCTGATTTTGACTGTAAGACATGACTTTTATGGTTTATGTAAATATTTTTTTTCTAAGTGCAACCTTTTTTTTTTTTTCTACCAACATGACAAATGAAAAATGTTTTTACCTAAAAAAAAAATAAATAGAAAGTTGTTTTCTTCAACTTGGTAACAACTTCAGCTAAAATTTCTAAGATTTCTGAATTCTTCTAATGAAGGATCACTCTCCCAGTTTTTAATTTAAAGAGCACAAATGTTCCTGTTGATCTCAGATCATGGGCATGTTTAAAAATGGCATGACTTCTGGATTTTACATTGTGAGCTTGTACAGAGTAGGATGTCCCATACCTATTTCTACAGCTTGAATTTATCTATCACTGATAAAATGGACAGTGATTAAAGGGATGAAATTTAACAACTTCAAAGGTCATATTCTGAACCTAGGATGAACTAATGCCCAGTACAAATAAAAACTGGGAGAGCAGTCACTGGAGAGCATCCCTGCAGAAAGGGATCTGAGGGTGGTGGTCAGCAGTGGGCTCAATAAGAATCAACAGTATGTCTTGACAGCCAAGAGGGCAACTCACATTCTGGGGTATATCAGACAAAGCATAACCAGTTGGTCAAAAGACATGATTATCCTGCTGTGCCCAGCATTGCTGCAGCCTCACTTTGAATACTCTGTGCAGTTCTGGGCCACACAATTTAAGAAGGATGTGAACATCCTTGAATACATCCAGATGAGGGCAACAAATCTGCAAAAGGGTTTGAAGGAATATCCTATGAGAAGTGGCCAAGGATTTTGTCTAATTTGCTGAAAAGGAGACTGAGGGGTGACCTAATTTCTTTCTACAGCTTCCTGAAGGGAGCAAGTGGAAAGGGAGGGGATTATTTCTTTTCCCTTGTATCCAGCCACAGGATGCATAGGAATAGTTCAAAGCTGTACTAGAGGAGATTTAGAGTGAACATTAGGAAGCATTCTCTAATCATGATAGTGGCCAAATACTGCAACAGACTTCCTAGAGAGGTGATGATGCCCCAAGTCTGTCAGTGCTTAAGAGGAATCTGAACAATGCCTCTACTAATGTGCTTTAACTTTTGGTAAGCCCTGAACTGGTCAGGCAGCTGATCTAGATGATCATTGCAGGTCCCTTCCAAATGAATTCTATTCTATTCCTATTCCTATTCCTATTCCTATTCCTATTCCTATTCCTATTCCTATTCCTATTCCTATTCCTATTCCTATTCCCATTCCTATTCCTATTCCTATTCATTCTATTTCTAGTCTTATTCTTATTCTTATTCTATTCTATTCTATTCTATTCTATTCTATTCTATTCTATTCTATTCTGTTCTGTTCTGTTCTGTTCTTTCTAGTATTTTTATTCTATTCTTTCTAGTATTCTTATTCTATTCTATTCTACTAATTCCATTCTATTATTTCTATTCTATTGTATCATATTCAATTAGATTTATATATACATTATATACA
>JAOEGS010005354.1:18913-36797 GCA_025447755.1 Corythornis vintsioides
TATTCTATTCTATTCTATTCTATTCTATTCTATTCTATTCTATTCTATTCTATTCTATTCTATTCTATTTATTCTATTCTATTCTATTCTTAAATCTCCTCCTACAGTTACAGCAGAGACACTTTTTGAAAATGTTATTCAATATGGTGGGGAAATATATTTGTATTATCAACTTTGTATATTCAAGGCTTACAAGTTCCATCTAGTGAAGTACTGTCTTTCTAGACATTCAGTTTCTTATTTGAGTTTGGATCAGTTTATGTAGATGTCCAGGTAACACCACTCAGGGAACTTGGAGTTAGACCACCTTAGAACATGTTAGTCTAAGGCTGCCTCTACCTCCTCTTCCTATTAAAATATTGGGCATCATGGAAAAAAATCATTACACTGTAAAATTGATGTGCATTTAGACTTGCTTTCCATATGACTGTTAAATGCAAGTGTTGCTTCATTTTGTTGCATGTCTCATCTGTGAGTTGAATCACAGCTCTTTGGGGTGAAGAATCAGTGATTCATTTGTTTTGCAGTTACTTTTCTTTCTCTCAAAATATGACTCAAATGTGTCATAATTATTGGAAAGATACTTGAGATAAAATTAATCTAATGTAATGCTGCTGTCTGAAATTTAAAGGTCTACCTCTGAGCTACTCACCCCAGGCTTCTTTTGTGGTCAATGGAGAGGAATAGGTATCTTGAGGCTGTAACTGATCTCACCAAAAGTAGAGCGTTCAAGTAGGTCAAATGAATCAAGCCTGAAAGTGTCTGTTTTCTACAAGGGCAGATGTAGATGTCTACATTAGAGAAGTCTAAAGTACCCCCTGAGTGCTATTCCATCCTTCAGCAGTTCAGAGGTACAAGCAATGCTCAGCTAATTCAGAGTCAGATTATTCTGTCTGAGTTCCACTAAGATCATAAGAACATAAGAGAGATTTTACTGAGTCTCACCATCTATCTCAGCATGCTGCCTCTGACAGCTGTCGAAAAGCAGATGCCCAGGGAAGAGCCATAAAAACAGGGCAAACATATCATATTTCCTCCAGCTTCTTTCCCAGCCTCTAACCATCTGTAGCTTCAGAACCCTCTAAGCCAGACATGTTTTTGATGTGTTCAGTTGTCTATGAATGTGTCCTATCTTCCTGCAAACCAATGTTAAAGACTTAACCATGCGTAGCACCCTTCGGTAAGGAGGCTCTCAGCTTAACTGCAGACTGTGTAATGAACTTCCTTTTGTGTGCTTTGTTCCTGCCTTCTGCTAGTTTCATTTGAAACAGAACAAAGTGATCTCTGGAAGATAGTTGGTGTAGAAAAGCAATCTGCTGGCTTTCTCCAACATGAAACATGCAAATGTTGGTGAAAATCTGTGCTTCAGCAACCTACATTAACTTCTGTGTGTTCTTTCTAGACAACCTATCAGATGCTAGGCATCTGAACCAGGTGTCTTGAACTACAGCCTGACAGACATTCCTTTATCTATTGTTTGAAAAAAGGTACTGAGGTGTTTTACGTTAATCTCTGCAACTGTGTTTAAGCTAAACCTTGTAAAGAGTGTCTTGTTCTGCTCTAATTTCAATACAGCGTCAAGTTGTCTATGCTCTTTGGGATGTTTTATTTGTTCTTAACTAGTGTTTTGGTGTTGTTTCCAAATTTCACTTGTAAAATTGAGTTTGTTGAAATGTCCATCCATTTTGTTTTATTTTCTCCTTACAATTCTGACATTTGTTCATGGTTGCTAACACAAGAACTTGCTTCTCAACTGGACTATAAAGCTCAGTAAAAGCTAAGGAATGATGAACAATTGGGCCTGGTTTGTGGAAAATATTGTGAAGATATTCTGAACTAGAAGTAACAAACTGAGCAAGTAAAAGCTGAGTCACTGCATCTGGGTCAAGGGCTGAGAACAAGGTTTAGTTAACCTTATTGAACATCATGCCAATAAAGTTAGACATGATCTACTGATCCTATAAGTTGTTAAGGAGTAATACATAAGAGAAATAGAGAATTAACTTGTGCAGAAGACAGGAAAGAGGCAGAAAGGGAGATAATGATGTATTTGGAGATGGAATGCAAAAAGACAGAGCAGCACAAAGCAAAACCCCACTTCTTTATTTTCTTGCACTGTGTTAATTTATGATGAAAAACTACATCACAGTCAAAAAGGATGAAAGAAAGCACATGGGGAAAAAAAAGGAAGAAAAAAACTTGAGAAGGCTTTGTAAAGGTAAAAAAGCAAATGTGAACAAATGAAGACTGTTATCTATCAGGTGATACTTGCTTTCATTTTTCATCTCTTCTTTTTATTTTTCCTCCTAAGAATCAGTGTCTTACCTGTTATACAAGACTTCCATGACTTGCCTTCTCCTTCCTGCCCACTTTTTGACCCATCTGAATTCTAATGTATCTTCTATATCTCTGCTAATTACCAAGTCTCTTATTGCATCTTACAGACACCAGACGTGTCAATCACAGCCTGAATACAACATTTAAGGGCCTTGAGCAAAGCCTAAAACAAAATGTGAATTGAACTTCCACCATCACACCAATATCTCATATTTATTTGGAAAGCTTTCTTTCATCTTCTGTTCCTTTGTGCTTTGTATTTTCATATATTTGTGGTCAGTATGAAGGTACTTCAGTAAATACTGAGAATTATTTTGTAAATTTTCAGAAACCACACAGAATTTCAAGAAAAATGGTATCTGAGCTACAAACAGCAACAAGACTTCTTTCTCCTTTAAGCTAAGAAAATAGTTTTCTCTATTGAGAAATAGAATTCATTTAGAATGCAAGCAATTTTTGTAGCCTAATTTTAATATTGTTCAAATTGTTAGAATGCTTTCACATACTATTAGAATAAGTGGCAGCAGATTTCCATTATTAATGACATACTGCAACAGTGAATAGCTAAAAGCAATTATTGGAAGATTGACAATGGGCAATGAAAATAAATTAGTTAATTCAAGCTACACAGCAAATAGTTTCACATAACCAGAAGCATCTTCAAAATCAGGGTAGATGATCTGCAAACAGTTCAAAATTCTCCACAAATACTGTTTACAGCAGACAATGTGTTGACAATCAGACAAGACTGAGATTAAATAGGGTCTGGCCTTATTTGTTATTTTTGTTTGCCAAACATTCCTTTTATAAAATACACTATATTTGGGTTTGTTTCATTTTTCACACATCTCACATGAGTATCACTTCTTAATTAGCAACACTAATGAGGGCAGATGACTCAAAAATCATATTGAAATCTTTGCTGTTTAAACAGCCTAGATTTACAGATAATATTAGCAAAACGACCATGTCATTCAATATCAAAACACTCTCATGGACCTCTCTAAACAACTTGTTCTGAAAAAGAATATATTTCAGCATCATATTAATGAAATTATAAATAAATCAGTGTCTTCAATTAAAAAAAAAAATCCATGTCCAATAACACTCTATTAAGTTAACTAAAGAAACACCAATTGATCTAGATCCATAATGGCTCATTCTATGACCATCACAGAGAAATTCCTGGTGTTTCATAATGGATGAGACAATAATGTGCTTGCTCTGTTCCCAGGAAGGAAGCAGTACATGCCATGTGCTGAAATAGTGTTTGACTGATACAGCATCTACTTCCTTTTTTGCTTTAGGTTGTAGTGGGAAAAGACAAAGAGGAGCCTGTGTGTGAAATTTTTTGTTTTGTTTTGTTTTGTTTTTTGTTTGCTTGTTTGTTTTCTTTTAACATAGGCCCACAGAAATTTATGTGAAAGTTGCTCGCCACTCTTCCTGAAGAACTCGCACAGTATTTAGTTACAAAGAAGAGATCAGACTGACATAAACTGTAGAATTCTGTTCACATATTTGTGGTCTCCACAGTGCTGTCTACTATCAGTTGTCTAAAGAAAACCACATCACTTTTACAACACGCAGAGGATGATGCTGGCAATCCTGTTGCTCTAGGTCATTTGACACACAAATGACAAGCATTTGATATATGTAGCACTACTAGAGGAGGGAGTTTGTATTGCTGCAGTGTTCAAGTACTTTTCTAGTAGTGGTTGAGGCATCCCTTCAAAGAACAGAACATTGAGAAATTTTTACATTTATTATCTGAAAAGAGAAGTTACATTCTTAGACTAGGTAGAGGAGTAGCACTTCTTAATTAGCAACACTGATTACCAGATGTACTCAGACTTAGATTTTCGTGAAAAAGAGAGTATTTTGACTAAATAATAAAACAAAATGTAACAAAAACCGGAAAAAAAGTGAACACTTAATTTCTTAAATTAGAACATATATTTCAGAAATCCATAAAAAAATTACTTTTGTAAACAAATAAAAGGATGAAGTAGAACAGAAGTCTGAGGAAATATCTAATTTTATTTCCTTGACAAATTTTGTTAATTATAGTACATCTTTAGTTTAGTTAATAATATGAAAAAAACAACATAACTTTATAAAACTTCAAGCTATTTGGTACTTGTATATAATTATCTAGCAACTTGCTCGGTGACATTTCTATCACAGAACTTCAATCATCTATAAATCACGTGTGCTTTCTGGTTTGCCATGTAAGTCCCTTTACAGTCAATGGAGCACAAGATGTTTGCAGACATTGATTCTAAAACTGGTGTGATGAAACATTCTCTGGAGAAATATTTCTTTTTCCCCATTTTTTAGAATATAACTAGACTAAATCAGACTTACAGGTTTTAGACATTTTAAGATATGGAGAAATGGATGTTTCATAATAACTTGAGCCACCCTTGCCACCAACATCAGCATAGCCCAGACTGATACTTAGTATTCTGTTTGTAGCCGTAAACAAATTGTATAGCATCTTCAGTGAACTAGGTTCCAGTTGTCCTGAACTCAGCAGTAAATTCGTGGCTGAAATAAAATGTTAGTAAGCTTGGACTGCAAGCTTACTATTTCAGATTGTAAAAAAAAGATTGTGGTCACACTTCAGCAAATTACTTCTGCTTAATTTTATAATAATAATACATAATATATTTTAAATTACTCTTTCTACAGGATCTTCTTAACTGTGAGCACGTTTTCAAATCCTTTGCAAAATCAAAGCCAAAAAAGTATTAATTTTCTCTCAACTGTGTTGACATTTGATTATTTTTCTGTATCACAGAGATTATAGAAATGCTTTATATCATAATACAGTTATAATAAAAATTAATAATGTTATGAAACTCTCTTTGCTATTACTTGATTAATGTGGAAGACATTATTATCCTTTATAGATGGACTTGCATAAATCCTTAGAGAGATATAATGTCTCTCTCTGAAATGAAAATCCAACAACATTATCTTGTATGCAAAATATATAATCATTTATATTACATGTCTTAGGCTGTCATGTTGAAAGCAGATTTCTTTAGCCCTATTTTAATCTTAATATTTCTTTTCATTAAGGAAACAGGTACTGGATATACAAAGCAGTAATATAAAACCAAGAAACAACATGAGTCAACACAAACTGATTGTTTGCACACATTTTCCCGAATCCTAATTGCTTTCAGTGCTCTCAAAACACCATTAGTTGGAGAAATAACAACTTTCCTCATACAGTAAAAGGCAATTACACCAACTTGGAAAAGTTACCTTGGGAATCTTCATATCAAGCTTGATTTACCCTGATGTTCTGCAAATGTATACCAATTGCAGCAGTTCTGACTCAACTCCAACACAAAATAGAGTTCCCTGAAGTTCATCGGAGGTAAAGATAAATTTTCTC
The DNA here is from genome assembly GCA_025447755.1 of Corythornis vintsioides. Lineage (NCBI taxonomy): Eukaryota > Metazoa > Chordata > Aves > Coraciiformes > Alcedinidae > Corythornis > Corythornis vintsioides. The sequence continues at coordinate 24,657 of JAOEGS010005354.1, forward strand.
AGTGGTCCCTTCTGGCCTTTAATCTATTAATCATGGTCTTTTTAGATTAAAGTACCATAGCTGCCTATATACCCCATCTTCGTGGTTTCCTCCAATTAATTTTCCTATAGTCTTTTTTTCTTGTTCTATACTTAGAATCCATACCCCTTTTCCAGCTTTAACATACTCAGTACATCCAACCTTCCTTATCTGCACCTGCTTATGAAACTGGGTAGCCTATTTGTCTGTATAGCTATTCTAGGATAGTGTTTCTGAACAAAATAAGTTTTTGCCTAATTACCACCTTCAGCACAAAAAATTATGTGTGTTATTATAGAATGAAGCAGTGCCTAGAAAGTAGTCCAAGCTCATTCAAGTAATTCAAGTGTTGCTGGTGGGAAAAGAAATGTATCTGGTATCAAAAGTCCCAAAGAACTAGGAAAGTCATTCTCTGATGTTACTTGGAACAACTATGGGAGTTGTCACTAATGCTTCCAGAAACAAACAAACAAACAAATTAAGAAGTATATTAACCCATAAATCCTGGTATCTCTTTTTGCAAAAACAGTGACATAAGTAATTAAAAGACTTTGCTGTATCATGCTAGTTGGAGGCAGACGTCAGCTGTATGGGCCTCATAACCTGTTATTACTCTTTCTCTTCCACAGAGGGAAAGCAGGTGAAGGAATTTCAGAGTCTCTTACTGGACTCAGCTTACCATTCTAAATCACCAGTCGTTTGACTCTTTCTCTGCTTTGCCTATATCCAAAACCATTTCTGTGAACACATTTAAAACTCATATGGTCATCATCTCATTAAAATAAAGAGAACTGGCTTCAGACTGCATATATCAAGTCCAAATCCCTGCTCCATTCAAGGACAGCCTAAAACAAAACCATATGAGCTGAGGTATATTTTCACAATTTAATCAATTAACATGTAGGAAGAAACAGATTCCACATTTTATCTGTTTCTCTTGTAAAAGATGTTTATCAACATCTTTTTGAGTCATCAAGTTGGTTCTCAGTATATTATCAGCTAATATAACAATAAAATAAGTTGAAGTTTGACTGTAAGATACATGTAGTCTTGGCAACCAAACATGAAAGAAACTGAAGGTACAAGATATTTTTTTCTAGTGAATGATTAAGAAAAATATAGAAAAAACAAGTACAAGTCTATGAAATCCTGAGAACATGTCAAGCAAGTGGACAAAGAAGAGAAATCAAGGAGAAAATACAATCTGAAACTATTTTTTCATCATTGCAAGTGGTTTCCATGGATGACTTCAGATACAAAGTAGTTCAGGATGAATCTGAAAAGTTTTCAAACTATTCCTGTAAGGGAAATTTGGAGTATCATGCTTAATTCACTGAAGAAGTGTATGTTTGTAATTAGGCATTGACATGAGAAAGAAGGAAGACAGGGGAGATCATTACATTTGAAGCCTGAGGGAATTTAAATTGAATAAAAAAATAGTGTTATGTCAAAACAGATATTCTTTCATTTGTTTCCTCGTATGAGAGGAATGGGTATATATGGACTAACCAGGCAGAATTCTATCCCTACAGAGCTACCAAAATAAAAATGGCATCTTACTGGAAATGTGCAGACAAGTGGGAATTGTGGGTTCAGACTGAAGTTGATGTCTTTTGTTCCAGTTATATACAGGCTTGCTCTTGTGTATGCTAAGGGTTTTCAGTGGAGCATTCCTAAGCATTCCTAAGCATTCCTAATTCTCCCTAAGCTCACTTTTCATCATTTTATCTGAATTTACATGTGCCTTTTTCAAGACAGCCTAAGTCACCTAGCCAAAGAGGTCTTGATTAAGTAGTAGTCCATGTCTCATAGTAACAGTTGCCTTTATATTGTCACTAGTAAAGATTTTTTGAGGAAAAGGGTAGTATTAAAAGTAGAGCAAAACAAAGTATCTTGATATTCTCAGGGCTTTATGGAGCAAAAGCATTTATGTTCATGTATGAGCATGCATCTAAACAGATCTGCAGGGGAGAATTCACAAAGGCTAATTTTGGCCTGAAGAAGTGGATATCTCTGAGCCGCCCTACAGTCAGGAAAAAGAGGGAGAGAGCGAGACAGGATCCTCAGGGAGTGATTAAGGAGAGCCCCTTCCAGAAGACAGTGTTTCTTTCCTCTGACCAACAGAACCAAATGCTGTAGGCTAGCATTAGCCTTTGTTGACACCACCTTTAGAGTGTTTGCTGATAGCTTAACATCTAGGGTAACTGGACCTATCCCAGGATGGGCTTTTACTTGGAAAATGCAAGTCACAATTCATTAGGCCTTTGGCCATGTGAAAATTCACATTTACCATTAAAGGCAATTAGATTACCCACAGCACACAGACATCACTATCAGGACCCTGAGTGCTATCATTTTTAGTCGCAGTTTGAAAAAACTTATATATATGCTTAGCTGTGGGCACAGTGGATAGCAGAGCTAGTTTGAACAGTTATTTATAAAATGATGATTTGCCGATGACAAAAATGCATTCTAGGAAAGTAACTTTGTCAACACGTCTTGCTTTAGGAAAGATTTCTCAGGTCCAGGAGAGATTTTCTGTCCAGCTACAGGCATACTGGAGAACAGCCAATAGCCCAGGGCTAAGGCATTCACCTGGGACAAGGGAGACCCAGGTTGTCTCTGCACTTCCTCATTCAGCCCAGGTGTTTGAATTTTTCCTCCCATGTTTCAACTAAATGATCTGATGCCTTGGTTAACCTAAGGTGGGAGGTTTCCCCATGGAAACTCAAAAGGTCTTCAGTTACTTCAAAATTACTTCAAAAGGAAAAGGCAGCAAATGTAATTATAAAATAGTTTAGTTAGGAATGCATTCAGATTTATGTTCTCCATTAAATCATGAAGGCTTTATTGCTATGATCTTGAGAAAGCTGTTTCTTTGAAAAACACCCTGCATAAGAGTACATTTTCAGGTCTCAGCTAGAAAAAATCTGCGTGTCCTATATTCTCACTGCATTTTGTGTTCTCTCCAACACCTATTATTTGGTAATTTTCCATTAATTTTGAACCACTGTTTACCTCTACCTTTCCTTATTAGTAAATTAATAAATGTCTTAAATTAATAATTTTTTCATATAGTAATTCAAATGGGTTTTAATGGATTTTACAGTAAAAAGCCACATATTTGCTGAGTTATCACACTAGGTAATATTTTCAGGCCACATTAAGAAAATAATGAATAAATCAGAAGTAACAGTGCTAATAGGAAGTAGCTAGCTTTAAAATTTCCCCTATTTTTCATAAGATGAGAAATTAGCTTTCGAGTATGTTCTAAGTCATACTGTGGCTTCAAAAAGGGCAGCCTGAAATCAGTAACATTGAAGAATCTGCAATGTGTTTAATGGAGAAAGCAGTTAATCTGTCTTTTAGAAATAAATCACATCTGGGTGAAATGCTTAATAAGCAGAAATTTCATCTACAATTTTTTTTTTTTTTATTAGTGTTCCAATGTAATGGAAAAAAAAAATAACAACAGCCTCTTTGCATGATTCTTCCTGATCTTTATAAACTGTAGCAATGTATTTCTTTATTTTAATTCCAGTGATGCCTTTTGGTTCAAGTACTTAATTATTGATAAAAATGGACAGAGCGGAACAGCTAGCATTCTTTTTTTAAATTAGCTTGGCAATTAGATGTAATATTTCACATAAAGTATTCAATTTCTTGCAAGAAAAATAAGATTATTGTAAAACAATATTTCTAAACTCCACTGTGTAGTAAAGGTATGTTATATAAACATTATTGTCATAAGCAAGACAATAACTGAGCATAACTCTCATAGAGAATGTAACTTTTGTTCAAAAAATTAGAGGAAAAGCAAAGTATTCTTAGTGAAGGACCTTTTTTTTTTTTCTTTTATTTCTTTTTCTTTATTTCTTCCGTTAAAATATCTTTTAGTTATCCAACAAGAAGAAGATATGCTCCAAAATGACTGGAAAATTTACAAAATTATTAGTCATACAATCCCCAATTAAAACAACTTTCCATTAAGAAAAGAAAAGAAAAGAAAAGGACAAAACCTGCTAACTTTGATCCTCACGTATGATGCTTTGATCATTATAATAAAAAAAGGCTGTTTGACAAGGTACAGATTGTATCCAATGACCAGAACCCAGGTCTTCCTCTTCTTGGAGCATTCAGACTAATATCTGTGCCCCTTCTTGCTCACAGTGTTTTCCAGTCCAATCGAAGTGGTTCCCACTCATGAGTTTTCCTACGACATCAGTAATGGGGGACTGTTTTAATTAACCACACCCTGTACACAGCTCACTTATTCATCTTTGCTGACTTATTTTAGTGTTCTCCAAAGAGAGATTAAGTTTATTTTTGAGTCCTATCAGTAAAGTGAGTCTCCAGTTGTTAGATTTGTAGATAAGTGAAGGAAATTGGACATTTTTCTGCCTAGTTTCTGAGACACTCCGTATAAAGACACAGTGAGACTTATATAAAAATGAAAGTGGGAATGCTTCAGAGACTAGCCTTGAAGAACAGTTTTAGACAACACTGGATGTTGGGTGATGGAATACAAAGAATTGTAGCTATAGGCTGCACTAGGCCTGAAGTCCACCTTGGATCCATTTTGGCTCTAACACTTGCTAGAGAATGAAGAAAGAAGGAAGAAAGAATAATGAGTGATGATTTGAAAAAAATTTCAAGAATATAATTTGAAACACAAAAAGCATCTCAGTTATGTCTGTGTATTCACATACTTTCTGAACAGCAAGCAGCCTACGCTGAAATGTAGACCCCCAAAGGCCAGAAGCTAATTGAAATGTTCAGATATGAATCCTGACCAACCCTACAGACCTCAGTTAAGACACTCCATATTTACCCTGATTAATTGTGATTATGATCTGCCTGCATGAAAACAAACACCTAAGGATCTGTTATAGTTACAAGTTCATATGTAATTCTGAATGGATCATTAAGGTCAAGTGGCTGAGGCTGAATATATATGCACAGGTTTAAGGCTCTGGGCCCAAATTGTTATTAATGCTTGTGTTTAGCACATCGCCTAATACTGCCATCATCTCTCTGAACGTTAGAGAAATGCATTGTAATGCTAAACCAATAAACCAGCCTGTAAATACATCCCCCAGAATTTTCACATTGCAAAAGACAGCTTGGCTGTATTCTCTCCTGCAAAGAGAAGTGTTTTTTTTTAAGACAAATGGACCAAATTTGTTGCTTTGCTGACTTAACAGAGTTCTGTGATATTAACAGAATGATACTGATTTACATCAGCAGAGAATCTGGTGTTTTTCATAGAAAGTAATGACAGGGTTTGTTTTTGGGTTGGTTTTTTTGTTTATTGTTTTTTTTTTTACTCTTTCAGCTATTAAAAGGCTACATTTATTAAATGGAAATGATTGACATAAGGGTTCTACTTTAATAACCACATGAAAAAGCCTCTGCTGTTATATCTTCCCCTTGATGCAATTTTTGTTGTTGTTTTTACTATTACTTTAACCATATATTACTTTAGCAATATTTCAGATCAGATTTAGAAGCTTGGCATGAGTTTTGCTCTGAGTCTATGATTTACTATGTGATTTTGAAAACTTAGTAAGCAAAACAATTATACATATGTAAGCTATGTTTTACTGCTTTTTTTTAATGGAATCAATGTTAAATATTAGAATTGTCATTGCCTTTAATGACAATAGCGTCTTTTAAAAAAAAATGAGAACCTGCATGCTTTTATTGCTTAGAAATGCCTTTGTTAAATCTTAACATATTGTTTCCCATATTTGAAAAAAAAAAATTGATAAAATAATTAGCTTAATTTTACCATGGAGCCTGAGAAGAGCAGACACCACCCTGTGAAAGAAAGCACTTCTAGAACTACTTGCTGTATGCTATTGATGGTAGCTATTATGTAGAGTGCAGAGTACACAATTACCTTTCAAAACCCTGTTTTAGAAGGAAAAATAAATCAATAGTACATAATAACTGAAAATCTGCAATGAAATAGTAAATACAGTTCACATGGATCAATAATTCTTATTTTTAAATTTATTAGCAAAAGGAATGGTATAATCAGTAAGACTGAGTTAAGTGGTTTAACTAGGTTAAGAGAACTTTTTTCTTGCTGTTGCTTTGTTTCTTGTAGTTTCACTGATTCTAATTGTTAATTATTTTGTGCATGAGAACAATGAAAGGTTAAAATAAAACTTTAATTTTGCTTTTTGGAATATTATTTGACACAATGCAAAAATATTTTCCATTTCCCTTTCACACCTGTCTCCTTTCCATTTTATTTGTCTGTTTTTACCTGTGTATGTGTTTGATAGAAACATTATCATAGATTCAAATGTATTCAGTTCTACTATAATACTGCTCTCTTAGAAAAAAACACACTAATAAAACACCCCCCCAACCTGTTCTTCCTCAAGTGATTAAATAGAAACAGCAAAGATGATTTTATGTACATTCTTACATGCAACTTATTTTTCATGAAAACATATCATGCTGTACTCTCTAGAAGACTATCTGTAAAAAAGTTACACACACACACACAATTATACACTCCTGTATGTATTTTTTAGTTTGAAAGCTATCACATTAGAGATAAATGCCAAAAAATCCTACACTATATCTTTGAAGTTTTGAGTTTATTTAGATTAAGCATTGAGAATAATTTTAGCAGGAAAATACCATATTCTGAATGCATGCCCTATAATAGTTTCTATTTTAAATTACTCCTTCTATACTTAAATGGCTGTAATAAAGTACTAAATTATTATTGTGATTACTCTTGACATTATTTTTAATAACAATTAAAAATACCTTTCAAAAATCTTACTTGTCTTCTCAGTGTGTGTAATTCTGAACACAGTGTTATCAAACCAGATCTGAGATTTCATGTTACTTTCTGCATTTCAAGCCTTAATATTAAACACTTTTCCTTGCCTAGTATTAGTTTCATATGTTAATATCATTTTTTATTAACATAATACAAATATCACTTGCAGTACTACATCCTTCATTGCTAGCGGCTTTCATATCAAATGTCACAGTAAATTTTATTTTCGCTAATAGATTACGACTTGTACATTGTATTAGTGAAAGTGAACATTATTACAGGATGACACTAAAATTAAAGAACATACTGTACAACAGCACATAACACTCTGCTAAATTACCTGCTCCTTCTGACCCACTCTCTCTCCTATCCCACCCCACAAAAAGCTATCAGAAGTTCTGTTAGATATTTTATTGCTTCTTTGGAGAAAACTTCACCTTTCAAGAACCTCACTATATCCATTGTCAAAATATCACATTATACAATTCACTGGAACTGAACTTATTGCTAAATACCCATTAGGTTCCCAGGAGATGCCTTACATTAATTGTTTAGTGAAAGCACCCTTAGGCTATCGCTAGGGAAGTACATTAAATGCATAAAAAGAGAAGTTGACAGAGATCCCTGTAGAACAAGATACATCTACTGGCTTAAAACTTCTCCATGAAGAATCCTGCAAGTCGCTGTTCAAAATGGTCATTTTGGGGTTATTTTTCCTCTTGCTACTGCAAGGACAAATACAATTAATCTGAAAGGAAAATCAATGCTGCATCAGCAGAGAGTCTTTAATAAGTGATTATGAAAAGCCAAGATGGGGGTTGTAAACAAGGCAAAAAAAACCACTATACCCAAGCAAACAACCAACACATAAAAGGACATTGTTTTGGACCTGAGGGGTCTGTATGGCTTGTGGAGATAAAAACAAGGGATAAAAAAAAAAAGTTGAAAAGCAGAGAAACTGCAGAACTAATGCTACAGATGAAACAGAAACTAAGAAAAAAGATGTTCAGGAGAGATAGAAGGGATAATGAAGACAGGAAAGAGAGACAGAATGTTCAAATGAGTTGTGTATTTTATGAGAAAGATTGTAACTAAAATGTCAGCTAGCTTTTCACGACTGAGAAGTCCAGTTCAGAAAGGAAGGGTAATGATTTTAGTATCTAGCCACATATTTTCCTATCTGCTACACCCATTCTATCAGATCCCCCTAACATTATTATTTTCTGTAATACTGATCGATGATAAATCTACTTTTGATTATGCATCTAGTACAATTTAATCTATTTTATTATACCTCGTATTTAAAACACCTTTGAAATCAACTTATTGTATACTCTGTTGTATTTTTCTCACCTTAGGAAAACAGATTTTGGGGTTTGGTATTGCTGCCAAAGTACCACAAGAGGGGGCACTAGTTAAACAAGACGCAATCATGTAATTTTACTTTTCTCGGTTTTTGGGTTTTGTGGGTTTTTTTTGTTTTTTTTTTTTTGTCACTCATAAATATGGAGAAAATATTCTCTTTCCCCGCTGCACAGCTATTATGTTGAGAATATTTATTCCTATTGGGATAATTAATGGAAGAGTAGATATGATGAAGATACATTGTAAAAAAGGGACACAGAAGCCTTAGTGTCCTCAAAAGTAATTAGCAAAATAAAATTAAGGTTTTGTTCACATCCCCCTTAAGAAAAACATTTACCTAAGAGGAAAATAAAATCTTTATTTTGAGCTGAGTCTTCAGATCTGTTTATAATCAGTGTTTGAAAACACAGGGCACTAGATATTGAGATGTGTCTGTTTTTTGAACTGTCAGTGCCTCACAGCTTGTGTAGCCATTTGTCTTTGAAAAAAGTGTGCAGAAATTATATTACTTCAAAATACTTAATGGTTGTTTTTGTTGTGCTTTTTTAATTTTTTTGTTTGTTTGTTTTTTTATTTCGGCCTCATTTTGTGCAGGTGCAAGCAAAGGCTATAGAAAAATCATATGTACTTTGTTCCTTTATACTAGCTGCCTATCTTAGGGGCTTGTAAGTCTTTACTAAACATGTAAGCACCTCTGAATTGGATTTTTCTCCAAACAATCCAAGAAGGTAGATGGTATCATTATGTTTAGCTTTATTCTTGGGGACCTAAAACAAACAAGGTCTGGAAACACAAAGACCTTATGCTCCTCCCTGAAATCACTGGAGTCCAGACCCATATCAGTGAGTAGTTGAGCACAGCTATTTTGCCCCAAACCAGTGGAGATGACAAGAAACTGAAATGAGGGTTCCTCAGTTCTGAACTGAAATATTAAGTTCTTTCCCTGTAAGCAAAATACCTGGCCATAAACTGTCTTCATTCTCCTTTGCACTAGATTTATCAAACTGCAGCTCTTCAGGTTCATGCCCAAATTACAGGGCTCATATTCCCAAATAACTACTCTGCATTCAGTGGTGGTGTTCCTAATACGCAATGTGAGGAGACTCAGAACTCACCTTTCCAACATTTCCAAGTTTTTATGGCTTTTTCTGCACTAAAATTGAAGAATTTGGCTAAACACAGCACTTCAGACTTAATTAGGTTACTGCAAACTCCCTGGTGCACGTTTCCACTAGTTCATTCATGTTAAAGATCTGGATAAATTAGGACAACGATTCAGGAAAAAGGGGAATTTTGCTGTCATGTATTGTCAAGGTCTTTGTCTCCAATCTGTCCCAGTAAAAGAACTATTATTACTCCACTAGCCAGTTTCTAGCTTCAGACCAACAAGCTGCCAAATGGAAAACCACCCTGCATGGTGCATCTGATCTCCAGACATTCTGAGGAACACTGATGAACCCATTTCAGTGCCTGTATTGGGGTCACTCATACATTTCTCATGACTGGATTAAAATAGGTTTGTTTAATTCAGTAGAGTTTCTAGATGTTTTTGTCTAGAAGCCCCAGATTATGAGTATTTATTCAGAATATGGGGTACAGCTCTTTCCTCTCTGAGGGCACAGAGTGTCACCATTCCTACCTTTCCAAGTCAATCCTTTATTGTCTGGAGGCCAGGCTATATATTAGCATTTACAGATTCAAGTGATTTGATGAATCAGTTGTCAAGGTACTGCCAGCTGAAACTTCTAAAAGAGGTTGATCCTATAAGAGGAAGAACTCCAGGACATATATCAGGACAGGCTACATTGTTCAGTGGACAACAGCTTTTTATAGTGCCAGCAGGTGAACAAGCCATGGAGCACCATGCTTGAAATGCTTTCAGATTCACAACCTAGGTAGGATCTGTAAGAAGACCTTTGGAAGAGTTTCATGTTCATCAAGCTTGATGTGAACACAGTTCTTTTGATGTGGAGAGGATACAGGCATGAAAACAAAATTTTGACATGAGTTAAAAAAAAAAAAAAAGTGTGGTACTGTAAGGTAATTGAGTAAAGAAATGAATGGTGTAAAATGCAGTCTAGAGGTTTAGTACTCTGTCTCGTGGGTGATATCTCAGAATACTTCCCACATCAGAAAAGCATAGGAATCTTAATTAGACCAAAAGTCCATTTAACTTGAAGTCCTGATTCCAATTGGTCCACAGAAATGCATACAGAAATTAACGATTTTCCCTGTCATGTCTTCCTCAATTCTGGGACTTTTCTTGCCTGGGGATGTTGAGTGACAAGTTATAATGATGCCTCTGATGGATTTTACTTTATTTTTTTTTGTGAATTCATCTCATCACTTTTTGGACTCCACAGAACACTCTGATGAGGATTTCCACAGACAAACTGTGTATGGAAAATGTAATTAGTTCTGATTGATTAAAACTGGTTACCAGGGAATTTCGTTTCATGTCATATGGATTTATATGTTATAAGAAACAATGAATAAGTCCTTTGTATTCTCATTCTCTATGTCAGTCATATTTTTATTTACCTTTAGCATGTGTAAGAGGTAAGTTCAGAATGGATTTATGTTCTTTCCACCTCTCCTTTGTGGTATGCTTGTCTCTAATTTCCAACACTCAACAGCCTGGATTAGAATGATCCTAGCTGGACTTGACTGCTATCTGGAGCCTCTCTGCAACTGACCACCAGCAGGCTAAGCAATAATATAGAAGGAGTCCTATTGAATCTCTAGAACTGGTCTCGCTTCTCATGAGCAGAGGGAATGCCCAAAAAATGCATCTCGAATACCACAGATCCACTGGATGTTGTACCATAGCCCTATCATCAAAGGATCCCTGAGAGATGATATATGTTTTAGGAGACAACTCTCTGATTCAACCCTTTACCACATTGCCTCAAAAGACAATGTTCTCAGTTATCTGTACATGAATTGATCTGTGGAATATCACACTTCGGTATCTGGGAAAACTGACAAGTTTGGAAATGGGGATGAAAAATCAAAAGTGCAGTAAAAAGAACCATTCTCACTTCCTGAAGTGGGGACAAAAAAATGCTTTAGGGTAGGAAATGTGTGGGAAAGGAAAGAGATGATGTTATAGATGATCACTGGAGCATTTCCATGTTAGTCAGAAGTTATTATGTCTGGGATCAGACCAAGCTAATCTGGAAATCTGGAAGTCTGATAAATGTAATTGCTTGCTGTCATGTCTTACTTCTTTTTCCTGTAATAAGCAATCTAGTGATTACTACATCTGTCCAGAAAGCAAAAAAACAGAGTTCTTCATCCTCTGTGGGAGAATAGCATCCTAAACCACCTTTCCTTAATTTCTCAGGACTGCCATAATCAGGAGATATTCCTCAAAAAGGAACCATCCCCATTTTCAAAAGTTACCACTGACGACTTGCACTGGGTCTGACTGAGTTGGAGTGAAATTTTCCCCACAGCAGCCCTCTCAGTGCTGTGTTTTGCATTGAGAGCTGGAAAGATGCTGAGAACACACCTCTTCCATGTTCAGCCTTTGCTTTGCTTTCATTAATCTGCCTTTATTTTGACCCACAAGGGTTTTTTCCATCTTATTTTCTCCCCCTTGTCCTGATGAGAAGGGCAGTGTGATAGAGTGGTTTGGTGGACACCTGGCCCTTAGCCAAGGTTAACCCACCACAACACTCAAGAACAAAAATATCCTCAAGCCATATGGAGCTCAGGAGCATGACTCCTGGAAAGGGGACTGAACTGAGGTGATGAACCCTTCTCCCAGGGGCCTGTTGTGTAATTGTGAGTAAACCATAATTTTAAATTATGGGATAATTGTTCTGAAAAGTAGAACTATTTTTATTGGTATATTGTGTGTATATATATATGTTCTACTGCCAAAATGAAGAGGTATTTTAGATTATAACTAGGCTAGAAGTAATTTACAATTAATTCTGCTCAAAAAC
>JAOEGS010005354.1:37692-67239 GCA_025447755.1 Corythornis vintsioides
TTTTTATATGTATAAATGTATACTTTAGACAGAACAGTCCTCACTCTATTAGACACTTATTCTAACTTAGGTATGAGTAACTGAACTAATTGTAGCCACAATTAGTGCACAGGCATTTTGGTGCATGAGTGGATAGGTCTGTTTTTTTCCTAATGCACCATGAAAGTCTTAATGACCATGTAGTTCCTGGGATAGTTTGGTGGTTTAATACTGACTTATTCTCTCTAATAGAAATTCCTCCTCTGGCACAAGGACACCTCACAACATTCTCACAGTATTGGCTTAAACTATTCCAATTAACTTAACTCTGCTTTTCCTGAAAGGTGTTTTTCATGGAAAGACTGAGTAATGGAAAAGAGCTCTACTCTGAATTGTTTTTAAGACTATGGTTTAAAGACAAGCACAAATCAGTCTAGTCTAAGTCCGTGTAACTAATTGAGCAATTAATACAGAAGCAATTCTGGAGCAGTTCTCTTGTTCCTTTTCATAGAATCATTAAGGTTAGAAAAGACACCTAAGATTACCAAGTCCAACCATCTATCCAACATTATAATGACCACTAAGCCATTTTTCTTACCCTCAGTTGGCAATCCCTGTTTCCAGTGGATCAGAAAAGCACTGGGTGAAAGCTATAGGATTTTTTGATCTCTTTTGTATTCAGAAGACCTACATTCCTGGTATCCTGATTCTGATATTTTAGGAGCTCTGTGATGCCACAATGGAGACTGTTGAAAGCTGGTGATTAGCATAGAATCTTCCCTTTGAAAACAGCCTTAGAGTGCCTTAAATTCACTGTGAAAATAAACCCTTTGTTTAGGACAGTGAAGCTTGTTCTAGCTCTGCATGCATCTGACAGAGATACTTCACTGGGACTTAACTCTTTTTTGCAGGTCTATGATCAAGATCAGGGTTCCGAGGATTGAAACACTGAAAACTGATCTGGCAAAGACAAAAGCAAAACTTAGAGCCACATTTACGAGGAATTTTTGTAAAATATTCAGCTGTTTTCCTTCAAAAAAAAAAATTGTTTACACTTCAGAGGACTCATTTCTCTAAGGTAATGTTTACATTTGGGCGCAAACTAATTTTTTACTGTTGAACATCCACTTAAAGTGATAGCTGAGAGAACTAGACTGTCAGAGTACCACAGTGCTGAGACAAATTTCGTCTGTGCTCACAGAATGCACCCAGCCACAAGGACAGATGTGACTTCTTTCATCCAGACAAAAGCACAGTAAGAGATACTGGGAGTATGTATCTATAGTAGGTGCTTCTAGTTTCTATGGGTCATAACTCCAGATCTGTCCTTCAAGAGCATCAGTCCCTTGGACAAGATGGTGACAATTCATCCCACCAAATTAAAACATTTACAGCATAGAAATATAAATCTGAGTAACCAGTGTCTTTGAGTAATCAGTGGAAATAAGTAAGCTCTCGTTGTTAGAAGTTTCATCTCAGCTGTCTAAAATAGGCCATGCGAATCAAACTAAAGAACCTGACTGTGCACTACTACCAAGTATATTTTCTGTTTTTTATCTACACTACTGTGGGAGAAAAAAATCCTGCCTCCATGGTGCTCAGAATGGTATAAGCTTTTAGGATTCAATCTGCTGCATAAAGAAGAAGAGAGAGGGAGAAAACAGTTGGTTTTATGTGGTATTACATACATTTGGCTACATTTTCATATTGATTGTATATATAAAAAAGGGGAAAAGTAAATAAACATGAGGGGGATAATGTCCCAAATTGAGTTTTATCACAAGTGCCTCCTGCTGGGATTTGAGAGCAAAACCTTCCCTCCAGGGGACAAAATAATATCATTTTAGTTATGGCCATATTCTTCATTTGGAACCTCCTCATCAGCATGTCAATGCATGTTATTCACTGCTTGGAGAGACAATAAAATCAAAGGGCCCATCTTTAGAAAGAAACACGCATGTTAGCAACGTTTACACTACAGAGATCTTGGCCCTTAATAAAACCTACATCCAGTAGCGAAGTTATCAAATGGAGTTGTGCTCATTTTCTTTTATACGCAGTGAAGGGGCACAATATATCTTTACCAGCAGCTGGGAAATTAATGCTACAACTAAAATGACATTCCGCGTCTCAATGAATGATTTCCTGTGGGGTTCGGATAGTGGCTGTGATGAGAAGAGGTGTGATAATGGATCTAAGTCCATAATGCATTTATCCCCAGGTGCACTTGCTCAATCTGTTCGTTGTGCAGCTTTTGGGGGCTTAGTAGGACTTTTAGAGTTTTATTTTGCTGCACTGAGGCAAATGGTTATGATTCACTTTTAAAAACCTATGAAAGGGAAGGTTTCTATGCTTGTGAGATTGTGTGCAAAGAGACTGAGCTTCTTTGCTGTTTTCTGGAAAGGAAAGGATTGAGAATTTTCAACGGTAGTGCAAAACGGAGTTGTGCTACCATTTTTTTTAACATAGGGAAACTGAGGCACATCACAGTAAAATGTCATAGAAGGAGGCAGATTGCTAAAACCCAGGTTTTTTTCCCATGCTATTCCTCTCTTGAAAGGAGAGCAATGTTGCAGAAAACACACCACCTTCTACAGCTCAAGTGCAAGTCATATCTAAGCATGCTTCCTCTTAAAGTTTACCTGTATTAATAATTAAATTCAGCTAATACATGATTAATAAATATTATATGCATGTTGCAATCTCAAGTAACATTTCTCAAAAAGGACAGTAAGAGTTTCAGCAGAACTTTGAGGTAGTAGGTTATACATCAGTAGTTTACTCCATTAACCTATTCAGTAATCTGTATGAAGGAATTTAGCATTTTAGAAAACAGCTCCTTAAAAAACAAAATACTAATGCACTAGATTTTTTTTTTTTTTTCTGCAAGGAAGGACATTAGGCAAGAAGGCAGAATAATGTATTGAAATTAAAATTAAAGAATCTTCATCAAATACATCAAGATGGTGGAATATTATAAGTTGAACATGACTGTGTGGGAAAAAAATATCTCTTATGGTTTATATGGTCTTTCTCAAAGTGGAAAAAAATTCCTCCTTTTAAGAAAGATGATGGGGCTGACACGTCTTTATTTATATCTTCAGTATTATTAGTAAATAATGTTAGTATATTGTTAAATCACAAGTGCATGAACATTAGATATCTGTATTGTAAAACTATGATGATATTTATTTTCAGTGCTATTGTACCTCTGAAAGCTGGGATGTAAAATTTCTGGGCAGAGGAATCTTATTTTTGTTCTGGAAGATACCAACTTGCTTGGAAAACCACACAGCTCCCATCAAAGCTGTAGTAATGGGAGGAGAAAGTACAAATGCATTGACGTCCTGTGTTACATCTGTCCTTTGATTTGTACGGTGCTGATGGGTCTGACACATCCAACCAGCAGTTTTAGTGATGGAGATGCAGAATTCTAGAGCTGGTGACATGGAGAATTCACCCATATCCCCATCAGGCTGTACGGGTCCCAACATGATGACTCATCAGTGAAAACTCTCTCAAAATTTCCCTATGGTTCAGGTACTTCACCACCTGCCCACTGGTGGGGAGGTTCTAGGAGGGAAGATACTGAACAACTAAAACCAAAGACTACTTCAGGACTTCCTACCTCCCAGGACATCATGGGATTACATGGGAAAATAGTGTAAAAAGACAGGGTACAGCACAGTTATCTGTTGCTATATGTACTGAGTATTATGTCCAGGAAAGGGAACAACTTTTGCTCCTGCCCTCAACCCTGCAAAAAAAGAAACCCAAGACAAAGTAAAAGGTGTTTATCAAAAAAACCACCTAAAACCTGCAATTATCCAACACCAGACAACTTTCCAAATCTAGCTCTCCTAAACTGGATTTTCTTTCCACAAGCAAAACGAAAGCTTCAAGCAGTCACTGTGCTAATGGTTTTTTTTTTTTTTTTTACACGTTGCTTCCCCTCACTCCCGTAACTGAAGGCAGAACAGCAGAGACTTCAGGAGACTCTTCATGCTATCACTTCACAGACTGGAAGGTGACAGCTTCGCCAGGGACTAATGCAGGCCGACATAATTGAATGTGGCCCGCAGCAAAGCAGCTGCCTGGAGCCACTGTTGATTGTAGCTGTCATCAGGTGGAGCTTGCTGCCGTAAAATACAGTCCGGAGGAATGCGGCTCTCGCGTGCAGCTCCGTGGTGATAGCTTATTTACTCTTAACCTGCTACAACAGTTTTGTATTTAATAATTGTCAGTATCACACTGTTGAGCGAGCACAGATGCTCAAGCTCTGAATCATCAATAACCTTCCCTGTAACCTGGTCTCAGAAATTAAAGAATGGTCCTAATATTCCCATTTTCTGTGTGGATATTGTGTTTCAGTATGTCATTTTTTTTTCTTTCTTTTTTAGATGGAGAACCTTAAATGATTTTAAAGATATTTTATACGCCTGTTTATTTAAGTGTCACAGGATGTGGGAGAAATATAATCTGCTAAATTAGGCATGAAAAACTGTACACAAGGAGAAGGCTCCCTGATTTCTGCCTTTAAAAATAAGTGACTTTAATTACAAATTCAGATGAAGAAGCAATCACATCTTCCATTTATACAGCGTTTTTTCAATTCAAAGGATCTCACCACAGTGAACAAGCAATAGGTTTAATCTTTTCTCCTTTAGTTGGAGGTTGTGAAGTGTAGAAGGAGTATGAGAATATTTCATATGAACAAGACTGCAAGATATCTCTCCTAGATGCAGTAAGTAATGTATATCTCAAATACACTGATCTTTGCTACTTAAATCCTGCCTAAACTCTTAGTGGTAAACTGTGTAAGTCCCAGGATAAACTTGGTTTATTTTCTTGGTTCCTACTATTCATAAGATGTTTATAGCACATGATAAACTGTCTATATTTAAATGTAGTATACCAAATATAGTAAGTACACTATCATATACCAATTATAATATATATTTAGTATAAACAGAATACCACATTCAAATTTAAACATAAAATACAAACTTTGAATTATTTTAAAATACATACAGACTGAGGAAGAGATCCTGTAGCTCTCAAATTATGATGTGGTTGTGCTGATAATATATCACTCCAGTTAAGTTTAAGAAACATAATTTATTTTACATACTTTATTTTAAAAAGAAATCATGTTGATGTCACTGGCTTTTGGACACCCTGTGCTTCCATATCATTAGTCAACTAAGAAAGTGCAGAGCTAAACATTCATTAAAGGACTCAAAGTGTGTTGATTAAAAAAAAAAAAAAAGAATTAGAAGAAGAGATATGTGAGAAAAATATGAAAAGATTTGTCAGCCTACATCTTGTCTATGTTTTGATTTGGTTGCTTTGCTCTTTGTAGCTTCTTGGCTTCTTTAGGATATCAGCTTGCTGGGAATGATGGCAAGGGGTTGGTATGTCTGCATTGCAACGACATACACATGTTCCTTGGTGGGACACAGGAGCACTGTGTCTCTTCTGATATTCTCATGAGCTTCTGTCTAGCCTGTAGCACTTGGACCAGCCTAAATTCAGGCTCAGAAGGTCCCACAAGGCTCTACAAACTGTAGTTTAACTTGTACACAACTTTTTCTGATCAGTTATTTGGGCCTTAGTTGCGTTTAGTTACTTTGGTTTTGCAGTCAGTCCATCTCCCCAACTGCATTATAGTGGGGATAAATGAGATGTCAGTCAGGCCTTTTATTATAATAATTAATCTTGCTGATTCTAATTCCCACCTTGGATGAAATTATAGATGCTCCTTTGATTTGGTGCTAAAGAATTGGCAGCATCACCTCATCCTTTGTCCTGATTCTGAACCTCTCTTACACTGCTGCAATTTAAGAACTGTGGTATGAAATTGGTGTTCAGTAAGAAATTAATCCATTGTGTTTATCTCATCTGTGAACCTCCTGAATGAAATCTGTGGGTCTGACTTTGTCCTTTACAGTGGTTTCACAGTGATGTAACTTTTATGACTTCAGCAGAGTTACTGCTGATAGATGCCCTCATGAGTAATCAAAAACGGAACTGATCACTCCTATTCAGAGATCTTCTACCACAGACAGAAACAAAAGGTATTTATTTTGAAACCTCAGTTACTTAGATGGCTGTGAAATATTTCTTCCTTGACAGAACTGTATCTGCTGTATATGAAAAACAAGTATTAATTATACAAGGTTTAGCCACAAACATCTGTTTTTTCTGCTTTTAAATAAACATGTTCCTTCAGCTGGCACTGAGTGTTCTCGAAAAAGATGCACACTGCAAAATATCACTATGTGTTA
The DNA here is from genome assembly GCA_025447755.1 of Corythornis vintsioides. Classification (NCBI taxonomy): domain Eukaryota; kingdom Metazoa; phylum Chordata; class Aves; order Coraciiformes; family Alcedinidae; genus Corythornis; species Corythornis vintsioides. Next base: position 43,959 of record JAOEGS010005354.1, read on the forward strand.
GCACAAGCAGCCTGATCATCTTGTCAGAGATGATTCTGTACCTTACCCAACACACGAGCAAGTAATATTCTCATAAACAGTAAAATAAAATGTATTTTTTTTTGTAGAGAATCATGGTGTCAGCTCAGCTGTCTGCTTGTATTTAGATTTTGGGAGCTTGCAAGAGGATTAAAACCACTTGTTTCTTCTCTTTTTTTTTTTTTTTCTTTTTCTTTTTTTTTTTTTTTAACTTGTCACTGCAATAAAGTTGGCTGTGGCTCTGGGGAGTCCTCTGTAAAGTACAATGCCCTGGGCTATGGGAGATGGAGCCCTCAATAACTGATATGAAAGGTCCTTAATTAAGCACTTAGCATTTCAAGGCAGTTATCACGGCTAGCCCACAGACCGAGCTGGCAGTCCGTCACCACCGATAGGCCACCTAGATGACTAACGTGAGTTGAGTCGAGTCTTTTGTACTTTAGGCGAGGAGCCCCGAGGCACAGGCTGATCTGGTGACCCTCCCAGATACACTTTCTCTGCCGGAAGGAACTGGATATCGGATGTGACAACACTGCAGACGGGAACGTGGTTTTTTTTCTTTCCCCCCCTGAAGAGCAGGGATTGAGGAGAAAGTTAGAATGACAGTGGCACTTTCTTGGCTCTGTGCATTGGTATGAATATGACCAAACCAAATGAATGAATAATTATGAATGTATTATGAAAACAGAAGGGAAAAATCCTGTTGCTGTGGTGCATTCAATTATTTCACTGATTACATATGGCCATTGGGAAGTTAACTAAGAAAGATGCTGCTCATCCCCCTAGTACTACTGTATTATCTCTGTAATCCTCTGGACACGAGAGCACAAGTGTTTCAGAGGAAGTTTATCTTTATATTAAGGAGAGGGGGAAGACTTCTGTGGCATTAAAATGGAAAGGGTTAATGGAATGAACTATAGATTAAATTGTAAAGCAATCAAAGAAAACCAAACACTTTATAGCAGACAACCATCTTCTGGTGTTTGGGTCTGTGTCAAGCCATGGATGTGGAAAATTAAAGCCATACTGAGAAGGGAAATGAACCATGTCTAATACATCCCCAGCAATAAAATGTTTTCACTAGGACTGTAAAACTGTGGCTTACATTAGGAAAAAGAAAATCAAACTATATGTCAATTCCACATCATGGGACATGAAGTGTCCACAAAAATTTATATTACTATTTAGAAGTGTTTCATTCTGGTGTTTTATTGTGATTGGATGCGCCCTTCTCAGTATCTTTTGACTGGTATGAAAATGATTTGAACTACTTTTTTAGCATTTATTTTACATCTATTACCTGTTCTATTACTTTTTATTATTTTATTGTGCTTGTGTAGAGGATTTTGCACAGTTTTCATTATAATGTAACATTAAGTCAATTTATTTGTGTATTACATGCTGTATAATTGCACCTTTTTTTGTGGAACAATTTGGATTTCATTATCCAACAAATCAGCAGTGTTACATTTTGAAAAGCTCTTGTTAGAAATCAAGTGCATTTTCCATCTAAGACAACAGAGGTCAAGTTTGCATCAAAATAGGAGCAGAAGATTTCTTGCCTGAAACACTTGCACAGATGAGGAAGGTCATGATGGAAACAGAAATACTAATTTCTTTTGGAAAATATTTAATTACTATGGTCCATATCAATGGAGTTCAATATCTACAAGAAAGGAAATAGTATGGAACAAGGTGGTCTGACATGGAACAAGTCTGAAGGGAAATCAAGGTAAAAAACAAGGCAAATACAGATGGGTGCAAGGAACATGTCAAATGTAACAGAATTTTTTTTTAATATTCTTCTGTATCATTCTGTTCCTTAATTTACAAATGCCATAAAGAGTATAACCAACATAGGCAAAGCAGAGTGTACATATGTTTGTACATTTGTTGTACGGATCTGCTTTGCTATCATTTATCAGGCTTAAACCTTTCATCAGAGGTGACATAACAGCAATTGCATCTCTCTCAAAGGTGAATTGACAGCCTCTCTGAAAAAGAAATGCAAAACATCATTTTAAATATCACACCAAGAATGAGAAGAGATGTAAAGATACAAACCTTCACCATCTTTTTTTTTTAATCTGCAAAAATTGCTACCTGGATCCTTCTCTGGTAGTTATTATGGCTTCACTCAGAAAAGTTAAAAATAGCTCATGAATAAATTAATTAACAAGTTGTACTCTTAAATACTCATGTTATGAGGAAACCTTTCTACTCTTGGATATCCTATGTTATTCCACTGGACTGTTATGACACAGTGGGACCACCAGTTTTCAGAGGACTATGATTTCATGACTTCATTTTCTTTTCTGTTTATCTGGATCATTTTATTGAAAATATTTGATTTATAGGTAGGGATTTATGTGTGTGTTTATACAGTGCAGAACACAAGTGATCTCCAGGATCACTTGAACTTCCATGATCAAGAGTCCTCCAGGACTTCCAGAAATGAGAGAAACAGTGGAAATAACCTGCTTTTAGTGCTTTAAAAGCACCACAACTAGCTCAGAAGCTCTAGTAGAGATACCTTTGTTTATTTCAGCCCCGGCTCCCAACCACATATCAAGTTGCGATGTATTTCAAAACCTCTCAAGGATTAAACAAAGGACTGACAACTAGGGCAGCAAAATGCAGAGTAACTGCCCAGTAAAAAATGCTTTTTAAATATCTTATATCTGTAATTCAGTCTTTGTACTGTTTTGGGTGTCTGTATGTGCTGTATCTTTGAATGGTCTACAGTTTAACGCTCCAGTATTAAAAGCATTATATATTTAACACTCCAGATTCTTGAGTTGATTTGAACAACTAAACAATGAGGTTGGACCTTGAATACTGTGTTCAGTTTTGGATCCCACAAACCAAGAAGGCCATTGAGGTTCTCGAGCATGTGAAAAGAAGAGCAACAAAGATAAGGAAGGGTCTAGAGAATAAGTCTTCTGATGAAGATCTGAGGGAACTGGGGTTGTTTAGCCTTGAGAAAAGGAGGCCCAGGTGAGACCTTCTTGCTCTCTACAAATCCTGAAACTAGCCTGTAGCAAGATAGGGGTTGGTCTCTTCTCCTGAAGAACAAGAGATAGGACAAGAAGAAATGGCCTTAAATTGTTCCAGGAGGAGTTTAGGTTGGCTATTAGGAAAAAATCTTCCTCAGAGGGTTGTCAAGTTGTCACGAGTCTGCCCAGAGAAGTGGTGGAGTCACTATACATGGAGGAATTTAAAAGATGTGCTGATGTGGTGCTTAGTGACATGGTTTAGTGGACTTGGCAGAACTGGCTTAACATTTGGACTAGATTATCTTAAAAGTCTTTCCCAATCTAAACAATTCTATGATTCGGTAAGAATAAACTTTCCCCTCTCCACCCTTTTCCCTCTCCTTCTTTAATGTTTTGGGGTTTTATCAGTGATTATTTACCTTTCATGGGTTGAGATAAGCTCAACAGGATGCACACACATTCTACCAAATTCCTGTGCAACATTAAGAAGTTTTTGTATTTGGGTCTGGCAAAAATATCCAACTATTCTGTCCATTCAGAGATTAGTGAAAACATTCACTTCTCTCTAGTAGATGGTTACACAGAGTAATCACTGGAGTAATGAGCTCCATCACTTCTAAATACAATGTCATAAACCAAGTACAGCAGCTGAGTGGGTGATAATACAATGCAAAAATGTTTTGTCTCAGTGCCTCAGTTTCCTCTAGATTTATTGACTGGGTCATTTAAGCCATTGAAAGCCAGAGCTTCAGAACAGTTTTTGATATTAAATGATCAATAGTCCTGAAGGTCTGGGCTTTTAACTTTTCTTAGTTCAATTTCCACATATAAAATGATAATGGAGCTTTTCTGTGACTGTTGTTGAATAGCTATGAGGTTGGAAGTTCGACTGAAATCCTAAGGAATGTGATGCTTTTTGGAGGGTAAGACCTGACCAAGTAACACTTCCATTCAGTAGCAAGTTGCCTAGGTCCATTCAGAGTGATAAAAGTGTGCTAGCATACTAGTTAATTTAGCTAAGCTAATTACTAGGGTTTTTAACTGAAGGTACTCAGATTGAAAATATTTACTTTAGAATTCATGGCACATTGTTAAAGCTTTGCAGTTAATGGTTTGTTTTTGTGAATGCTTTTAATCATGAAGAGGTGACATATAGTAAAGAGATGTATGTAAAAATATTGCTACAATAAGGAGTTTTTGTATAGTTTTGTCTGACTTTTTAAAAATAAGTTTATGGGTTTGCTTATAAGAACTTAATGTATTAATACTTAACAGCAAAACAAAAAGGATCAATTTATCTATCTATATTTTTTTATATAGGAGACACAAATTAGGCATACAATAATAAAATGAGAAAAGGAATTACCCTGCCTTATTTGTGTCTCTAGCACAGCAAAGAACTGTGAAAAAAACCTGACAAAAACTGGAGTTTCTCAATAGTTGTCAAAGTAACAATTCTGTCATATATCAGCTCCCAGAAAGTGTAACCTCCTTTATTTTTTAATAATCCCAGTTCATGAACTATTCCTGTGGATTCCTCCACACCATGAGTAAGTATTTATGACCATAAATGCTCAGACTACTTAATGGGCATTTGTACTAGATGAAGTGGAGTTACCCCAGAGATCTCCCATTAACTTTACCAGTATATTTTCTTCCATGTTCATGCATTTCTCTCTATATTTGTCTCAGAAAAGCATCCTGAGTCCCAAAGAAGTGTTTGATAATAAGAATTCATAAGCAATGACTTATGCATAAGCAACGACCTATTTACATGCAATTGATTCTGTGGGGAGAAGGAAACTGAACCTGAGATGACAAACTGCACGACACATTGAAGACCCATTTAATTTACATACCTAACTCAGGGATAGATTCTGCATGCTGAAATTCAGTTTGTCTCCACTTTACTGTCTGTTGCTTCCTTTTAGGAAAGAACTGATATTGAAAAGTCCTCAGCTGGGCATTCCTGATTTAGTAAATCAGACAACCCTTCATTCCTGACTCCTTCACTTTTTCCCTAGGCAGGGCATCTGTGTGGACTAGGATTCATATGTATTTATGTGTAAAAAAAATACACATATATGAAAAATGTGGAAACAAGAGCTGATGGTTAGGCTGAGTGTGGTGCACTATCTTTGCTTAGAAGTTCAGGTGTGCCTGTAAGCAGCAACAAAATCAACAATTCCCCATTTTTCTTCTGCCCCATATACCCCAGTTTCTCATTAGTTGGTTACAAATGTTACTGAAGGTGAAGAAGAAAAAAAGCCCAAAACTGCTATGACAAATGAAATTAGCATAGAGAGGCTCAAATAAAGAAGAAGTAGATTTTCTCAATGCAGGGTTTTATAATTATAATTATTTTATTTTATTGTTTGCTGAGGAGAGTCAGAGTTTCGAACAGTACTGGCACGTAGCTATTTTCTCTCTTGTGAGAAAGATGGGAGATGACATGTCAGTGCAATTCTTTGTCAGAAATATACATCTGCATGAAGAGAGTAGAGTTAAAAATTTAATCTGCAAAGCTATTTAGAGAGTGGATAGGCCTTGACAGGCCTCCCAAATGTATTAAAAGAACAAGAACAGCAGAGTTATGGAAAAAAAAAAGCTGTTGCAAGCAAACAGAATGAAACTAAGCTTTCTTGACAGAATCAGTTTGCCAAATGACTTTAAAATTGCACTATGTCTTGTAGTTTTTTTCTTAAATAGATTTTAATTTAAATGTATAAAGCAGAAGAAACTTGCTTAACTTCAGAGACCTGCACAGCTTTTCCATAAAAAAAAGACCCTCAAAGTGATGTTTAGTCAGGTCATGAGGCTGATGAAGGAAGGATGGATGGTGTTGAGGTTGAGCAGTGGCTTGAGACTCTGGAGAGCTGGCTTCAGTTCTTGCCTACACACAGACTTCGTGTGTAATCTTATGCAAGCTTTTTGATCCTACTGGGCTCATTTTTGCAAGCATCTAAACAATATTCTGAGGTTTGGGTTCCTAGGTCAGTGAAGTGCACATGGAAATGTTACCCTCTTTACCACATGCTTCCCTGCCTGTGAAATGGAGACATGCTCCTTTCTTTAATTGGTCTATTCTGTATATATAACAAGTCTTTGAGTTAGGGCAGCTAAATGTAGGTGGTAGTCATCTTGCCTAAATAAAACTGTCTAAGAGTTAGATATCTGTTCTGAATCAGTCTTGACTTTTTCTGCAGTCCAGTGAGGTATCTCCAGACACCAATTCATTCTGTTTTAGGTATGCCTATTAGAATGAGATGAATCACACTCTGAAAAGACCTTTCTCCATTGCCTTTAGAAGTAGTATCAGTGATTTGATGCATGAATCTTGTACATAGTTGACAATTCTACTGTCCATAACAATAGAGTGCTCAGCACAGTACTGATGGATCCTATTCTCTTTTAGGGTGATCCTACTTGTGGCAGGGAGGTGCTGTATAGCATCTAGATTTACAGATTCTAAATGAAAACTATAACCTAATCTGATCCGCTCTGTAATGGAAACTAAGGTTTTAGAAATATCCCAATAGGTTTTGAATTGGGGATTAAGTATTTGGCAGAATAATGTAATGCCATTATTTAGATAAGATGGCTCAAAATTTATTTATCTATATATGAAAGGTATATTTCTGTTCCTTGTTTATACTTGTTGGTAGAATCCATTTTACCCGTGTTCATATGAGGGGCAGATTCTTCCGTAGAGCCAACTGAAAGAAAAATTTCTGGTTACCCTTGTCTGTGAAAGTGTCTGTGCATGGGCAAATGTTTATTTTTCTTTATTTGTAAGCCTCTCATACTTCAAGAAAAATAAAGGAAATAGTTGTGACAGTGGTTTACTTAACAAGCTGGAAGAGTAGAGGGCTCTGGAGTGACATAGGAGTTCCACATCCACTACTGTAGCAGATTAAAATCAGATGACTGCGAAATGGCAAAAAATAATTAGAAGGTGATAGAATTTGTATAGAGTTCTGCTCATTAGCTCACAATATGACACAATTTAATGGCTTACACTTTAAGTAAGCCTCTAAACTGATTTCTGTTTTTTGTGTGTCTTCTTTCTTTCTAACATCATTTCTCATTTGCTTATTTTCTTAAGAACAGTAAGGAGTTTTTTACCACCGTGGCTTCCATCAAGTGCCAGTTCAGCCACAGTATTTACAGATTTGTAATCACTCAAGCTCAGCTACTCAGTGAAATGCTTGAGGAAAAATGTTTTCTTTTTATGCTTTATTTCTGTGGCTTTTGATTCATGGATTAGGTGGTCGTAAGTAGGTCTTGTCGACAGGAGGAATAGATCTACAAAGAAAAAAAATATGAAACATCACTTTTTCATTTCCAAAATAATATTTTGTTACCATTGAAATCTTTGATACTGATAAAACCAGTGAGGAAAGAAGGGGGAAGGACTTTATCTTGTTTTCCATTATCATTCTGATCTTATCTATTTAAAAATAATATTTACACTATATTAGAATACTGCATTTGAGTCATGCCAACCATTATAGTGCAATGTAATAAATGCCTAATATTTTACTATAACACAATAGAAATGATCAGAAATGAAATTAATAAAATTATTTTCATTCTTTAACAAGGAACTGTTTCATAAATTTAAATAAGATTTTTACTTTCAAGTGATGGATTTTTGATTCAGATACATCTTCAGCCTTAATTTTGTATTAGAACATCTTTCTTTTCCAAATGCTGAAACTACCTAGAGGACATATTTAGTTACCTGCACTACTGTGATACCATAGCAGTGTCAAAATTACAAGAATACATTGTATAAAAACAATACCAAGATTCCCTGAAGAGAAGACTAGGGAAAACTAAATGGATTACATAAGCAAGGGGAGAACAGAGGAGGTGAAGTAATTGGGAGGAAAATGCAGAGACTTGCACTTTAACTATAAATGGCAGGAACGCAGGGAGTATTGTTTGTGGTTATAGCAATGAAATAGAGATTTAAAAGAGAAGCTGGAGGGATTTTGGATGTGATACATCTTGGAAAGTACTGAAACACCTGGATTTGATGTCTGAATATAATAATCAGAGGCATAGAGACTTTATTCTTTATCTTCAGCATTGTGCTGAGTAAATTTTTAATTTATTGGAGACAAGGTTTTCTTAGGTAACACCAGGAATAGACTCATCTTAGCCTCTAGTTTAACAGCAGAGGTTGCTAAGAAGTCGCTGTTAAATGTTTGGTTTTTTTTTTGCCTTTAGAGGGTGATTCATCTCATCCTAAACAAAAAAAAATAACCTGAATTATATCAGGTGATTCACAGCTGGAAGCATCTGTTTCTTTCCTTTGAGTTTAAAGGAGCTTTGGGTGATGATACCTGACCTAAACATATGATTCAGTTGAACTGAATTGTGTCCATTATTTCACACTGAATCCTGTCCCAGAGGTGTACAGCTAAGGCCAGTGACTTCTAGATATCATGACCTTATGTTTCTTATCTTTAAGTTGGAAAATAAAATATTATTATCTAACCAAGAGAGTCTTTAGAAGATCCTCACTTAAACGTGGCAGGACTGGATGTAATGTCAAGGAGTCTTGTTCCATTCTAGGAATATGTTTGTGTACATATTTATGCATCTAGGAATATATATGTATATATATTCCTAGATATATAAATAAACAAAAGGGTTTTAAGAAAAAACTTGTTTTGAAATAGATAATTTATTTCACTGTCAAGGACCTATAATCAAAGATAATTGAGAAAAGGAAAAGGAAATATCTGACATATCAAAGCACAGATCATTAATATAAACAAGAACTTGGAAAAAAGACCCTGTAAAAATGATGATGATTGATTTTAGGCAGCACCACTGACAAATAAACAGTCTACCTCCCATTCTATCCACCCAATCCACTGACCAAGATTATGCACCTCTAAGAGACCTAAAATTATTTTACATCATTTTTGTCTGGATGAGACATTTCATAGAAATGCATGCACTGAATGCCTCTGCAAGACTTCAGGATGTAAAATATCCTCAGGCCTTAGTTCCTATTGAGGAGTAATAATGTATCCCCTGCACTTAGAAGCCTATGAGGGCATAATTTTTATTCCCAGTTTTAGCCTTTAGGTGTCAGATTAATAGGGTGTAGAAGATTTAAAAGTGGCAACCTGAGGCCCTGAAAGTAGGATTCATCTAACCTAATTTTAGCCATCTAAAATTTAGTGGCTCAGTTTAATAGTCCACACAAGCTGTGGTTCTCACTGTCATCTGAGACCTAAGAGTTGCAGCTGGAATCCAGGTGGAATACTTTAGGATATCCCAAATGACACTAAACGCTGGAGTTTAGCCAGATAACTTCTCACTGTAGCTCCCATTATTCATAATGGGAAATAAATCAATATAGTTCCCTTGTCTAAAAATGTTCATCTAGTACCATTTGAAATGGCTGAAGTTATCTCCCATGACCTTGTTTTTCCAGATCATGGCTCTCCTGTATGTCCTGTTCCACACCCTCTGTGACCATGCAGATGTCTCAACCTAAAGAAACTGTAATGTGGTTATGCGAGTGAAGACGTTATTGGGAGCTTTTGTGATGGTTAAATGGAGATGGCTATTGACTGAAAAGAGAGTAATTCATCTGACTAGTGACATTTGATATAAAACAGGATTTATGGGACATGTTCTTTTTCTAGAGCTAGACATCAGTCTCTTCATATAAGATATGATATTTCTTCATATCTTCATAATATGGATGATTTCCTGGCCTCTAATCATGCCTTGCTGAGTTTCCATTACCAGGATTAGTCAAAAACAGTAAACTTGGTTTTTGGTTTGGTTTATTTTTTCATAGAAGTCAAAATGCATTTTTTCACTAGTGATTGCAGACAAGTGCTCTTCCTTCTCTGAGCATGTCATAAATGATCCTGTTTTAAAAAAGTGTTTAATAATAGTCCTATGTCACTGCTCATGAGGAAAAAAAAAAAACCCAAACCCTCAGGAATCTGTTTAACCACAGCTGAAAATTAAACAGGATGATTTAATCAATACATAACTTTTATTTATATTAATTGTTAATAACAACTAAACTAATCTACTATGGATCCTCCTTCCATACCTAATCTAAAAATGTGAGGAAAAAAAAATGTCTGTAAGAAAGTATATTGAGTAGAACCATGCAATAAAAGAAAAATGCCAGCAGAGTTAAGATTTTTGAAATGGTGATAGGAAGAAGCTCAAGTATTAGGGAGGGAAAATGACAACATTAATCTCGGCTATCTTCTGTGTTTGTCTATGCAATAGATAACTGCCTTTTAACCTTTAAACTGTGTATATTCTGTGTATTTACATATTTCTTTGCGCACAGGTAAAAGTGGCAAACAGAAGTGACCCAGGGATTACTTCACTAAGAAGTTGCATAGGCTCTTGCCTTCTCTCCCTTCCTCTCCCTGCTTTGACGTACAGCTCATGTACCACTGCTTTTAAATTCTGGCATGGGTCCAAAAACATGAATGATGCTTGGTGAGTTGGTGCCCACATAGTTACAACCAATTGGACTGCAAATCAGCAAATGCAGTCTTCTAACCCTCTGGCTGTCAGTACTATTTCAGTGTATTTAAAAGCAGATAGTCAAGGGAAGGATTTTGAATGCTGTCTATGCTGTTACCTACATTTTTCAGTCACTCTGCTCTTTCAGGAAGCTCACTGGTGAGGTTTGGGATCTTCCTAGGGAAGTCAGCATCCAGAAGTTGTTTCCTAGGGGTAGCAGACAGGAAACACTTAATAGGAAAGGATATGGTATAATTCCAAGCCCCACAGACAAATACCAACACTTTAACATATGTTTTAGTATTTATCTGACATGTTTCTTTGGACTATCCTCTGTTGTCTCTACTGAGGATTTAATCCAAGATATTTCTTTCATAACATATATTCAAAACACAGCTGAAAGAGCATACACCACTGCTTTCTCTACCTGGAGGGTAAAATATTGTGTCCAAGAAGTAAGGGAACCTCCTCTGAGCATTTTTTCTAACACCTAAGCAATGATAAATAGCCTCTATTGGAGGAAAATCCTCAGTTTTTCTAGCAAAGACATTCTACCTTTCATAAAAGAATTAATGAAAAACTAAGATAAAGAGAAGGCTTAAGAAATATAATAACTATATTTGTTCAGGCACTTGGCTAGGATGAGGAGAGGAAAAAATGTTTGAATTAACACCTGTAATTTTACCTGAAGTTCATTTGGGAGTTTTGAGATGATTGCACAAAAAAGTTTAAAATCCTGCAAGTGTTTACGGGCTGTAAATTTATACACTGCACAACTGAACCACAGGAAATAAAGTGGAAATACCTGCAGGATGAGGTACTTGTTGCTGTGTTTTACCAAAATTCTGATCCAAATAACTTGCTGGATTTCCTCATTGACTTATGTTTCTTAATAGAAATGAATGAACATCAATTTGTGATCCTTGAAGAACCTGCACAGGAGCTGAGTGACCAAGAAGACTTGATAAGTTGAGACTGAAGCCCTTCAGAGCAGCTCCATATCCTAAGTGACAAACACCCAAGAAATTAATATATGGAGAAAGGATCTGGTAATAACAGATCTAGATTTAGGTGCCCAAATTATTGTTGGTATCCCACTATAGGCATCTGTGCTTTACTCATCTGCTGTGGAAATAAAGTAAAATAATAAAATAATCAGAGAAAAAAAGGACCAGAGAAGCAATTGAGAGTAGAAAGCCTGTTCAGCACATTAAACTTTGTGAGTGTGTGTCTGTGCAGCAAATCTTTATGCTGTGTTATTTGTGGTGTGTGATGGATCAGGAAAGTCATGAGATCCTTACTGAGATGAACTGATGTTTGTAGAATGTTTGTTTTATCCAAGCATTGGCTTTATATTGTGAACACCTTCAGATTCAAACCCAACATTTTCTCAGCCAAGAGGATAATCTGTGTTGAGAAAAATGAACAGTAATTTTGTTCTCATTTAATATCTTTTTTTTTTTTTTTCTCTCTCTCTTTCCTAATGCTTTTCTTGATTTTCCTTGGCCTAATAATTAGTATCAGCCAACAAGTTTGGATCTTGGTCAGCTTCTGCATTTGGGGTTTAAATCTGATTCAGCCCTAGAAGAATCAATTCACTGAAGTGCAAGGGTACAAGTACTGCTTTATTATATCAGGTACTTACTCATTCCCTGATGTTCCTTACTACATTGCCTCTGAACACAAGCCAAGGGATTGTATTAAAAACTTTAATGCCCCTAAAGTTAGATTCAGAATCTCAACTGATTCATATATGCAAAAAATGCTAATTACTTTAAGCCTAAAGCCAAGACCAGAGTTTTCTAAATCTTTCATAATGCACTTAACTATAACATAGCCACTCTTATCCAGTCATGTGTTGATGTAAATTTATCCACTACCTTTTCTGCTTCCTTTCTTCCTTGGCTTGAGACAGACCATATCCCAAGCCTGTCCAAAATAAAAGCTAACTCTATGCTGCATGTTTATGTATTTAAACATTTAATAAAATGTTATGAACGTTTTTAAAATATTAATTAGTGTATGTCTGCAATTAAAATAATATTTTGGTTAGGATTTAGTTAGTTAGGAGGAGTTTGGTTTTGTTGTTCTTGGTTTGGTTTTTTTTTTTTCCATGTTATCTTTGAGAAAACAGGTCACCTCTGCAGATAGATTGCAGCAAATCTGATTTATGGCCAAACCCTACAGAAAAGGAATCTCTATGAAATATTCACTTTGATTCAACTGCAGTGGGAAAATGCAAAAATAGAGGAAGCTCATGACATGATATATGAAAATAATTCATTCTGCTGTATATGAAAAATGAGGGGATCCGGCAGCATCAATGATTCATCCTCTGTTAATACAAATTCAAAGTAGAGGAAATGCTGGATTTTGTAAAACAACAGTCTGACAAGAGTTAAGCTGCCAAGTACTGTTTCAGATCATCATTTCCTGAAAAATGGGAAGATGATTATTGTGTTTTCACCTGCTGCAGCTTCCTAGCATGCTATTAGCCTGCACAAAGGGGTTTCTATCTAGTTTGCACCATCCACAGACGTATTAAGGTTGTGAACAGCTGGTGAACTGTTTTGTTGCTGTTTTCAGTGTGTGTCACTCTGGTTTGGTTTTTTTCCAAAGCATATCCTGTCCTATTATACTGACAAAATTTTCTTCATCAACACATTAGGTCAGATACTCAGCTGGTGTAAATCAGCATAGCTTCACAGAAGCCAACAGAATTATATGGATTTACATCAGCTGGGAATCTGGCCCATAGATGCTAAGTTGAGCAAATAGTTCACAGTGAATTATTTATAGGGTGAGTTTCACATGATTTTTTGTTTATGAAAATCTTCAATTTATTCTGAATACTATGCACAATTGCTTCAGAATATTTCCTTTGGCGAAGAATCCTTTGGACTCCAAATGTCTAAGTTTGCAGGTGATGGGTATTTTGTTCTTGAATCAGTCATCATGATGCAAGATTGTGTAGAGACACATGAGTTTCTCAGTGTATTGTAGATTACTTTCTCTTGTACTTGCTGTTGATAACATGATAATTTTAAAAACAAGCTATTATTAGTTAGTGTTTTATTTTGCTTTTTTTTGCATTTAAGATCTAAAATCATGGAGGTTATGTCATACCTCCTCATACCACATATCACATATTTATAAAGTTGTCTCCAGCTAGGCAGAAGAATGATGTGGTATACAGGGTGCAGGATACTTTTGGAATCCTTTCCAGACTTGCAAAGACCCTTCTTACCTGCTCAAACAAGTCACTTTAGCTTTTTTATACCACATTTTCCCTACCTGTAAAATTTTGGATCAATTCACTTTTTTGTTTGCTTGTTTCCAAAAGCTGAGCAGTTAGTGTGATAAAACTAAGATGATTTCCATAGATTTCATGGAAAACTTATCTCACCTACTTTAGACATCTATTAGAATGAGATGCAGTTGACCAATTCTTTCCATAAGGAACTTTTGTTTCAGCTGCTCTGAAACATTCATAGCCTTACACTAACTGAGCTGGAAAAACAATACTTTTTTTTTCTTTTTTTTTTTTTTTCCTGATAAAAACATAAAAATTGTTCATTATGCAATTGAAAATAAATTTCTGTGCTTTTAATGTACTTCCCTTTTTCTCTGAGGACCAAAGACACTTCCACTTTTAAATTTTTGCTTGAATTGATAAATACTGCTGCAGAGGTAGATCATTTGTTTGAGTTATTGCTTTTTCTGTCCCATTGACAATCCATCCAAGTTTAGCTGGGAAGAGACAACTTGACAACGAATAGTATTCTCAGGACATTTTCCACAAAGCAACAAGAGAAGAGTTGGATTCAGTTCTCTAAAATGAGGTGTCTAGTCCTATCTGAAGTGCCCTAGAATATGTATCACAGACCCATGGGGTTGGCAGCTGTTACACAGAATCCATAGAAGACTGGACAGTAGCTGAAGTTCAGCACACTAAAATAGGGTGCCTTAGATGGAAGTAGAAACCTGTTAAATGAATCAAGCTGCTGCAGAGCAACATTCAATCCTTTTAAAGACTAATGGCACTTTAGATCTGTTAAGCATTTTCCTTGACCTTCAGCTGCTGTTCTAGAAAGGTGTTAATCTCTTACTTATAATTCTGCTTAATGCAGACTTCTTGAATACTCTAGAGTGTCTTATTAAGAACACCAACATTAAAATGATGATACTGTTTATGTATCAGAACTCAGCTCCAGATGAAGACAACTAGTTTAGGTACATTCATACAGGTATCTAGATGTGCCCTAGACACCCAAGCCCCTGTGATAGTCAGTAGATAACTGATAAATAGGAATCAACTCAGTTTTATACAAAGCCACATCTAGTGTTACTTCAAATACCCACTAGTTTTCCAGCTCTTGCTTCAGAATAACATGAGAATCACACAGTGGTGGCATCACATTTCTCAGTTCCATGTAAATGTTTCAAATATCCCAATGTATTTCAGACAGCTGTAAATTCTATATTATAACAAACTGACAGCTAAACTATCCATGCTTGACTGTACTGACTAGGTTACTATGAAATACAACAGAAACTTAGACATTTATCATACCTATAAATAGGCTTATGTAAACACCTGATCTCAGTTGCCTTCATCACAAGCTCAGCTCTACACTATGGACAAATATATAGTGTGAGGTGAATCTGAAAGGCTCAGAAAAGGCATTAATGCAATGTGCTTTATCTTAAAGTGAATCAATCCAGGATTAGCACAATATCACCAATGTACAGTCTTTGGACAAGATTGAGGACATTTGAGACATTTCTTTATGTGCCATTCTTTGTATGGGATTAATCTCATCCAACTGAGATGCCTACAGCACAATAGTTTACATCACAGGTGGATGTCTGAATGCTAATTATAATTGAGAGAGAGACTCATACACCTAGATGGCATTTTAATTTTCAACATCAAACTTTTTTTTACCATTATTTCCTCATTTTAAATGACAAAGGGAAGCTGTTTCTTCAACTGATATATCACCAGATACTCCTATAATGTTATACTAATTCCAGCATTTTTATAGATATTAATTTATTCTACATTTCAGT
Organism: Corythornis vintsioides; assembly: GCA_025447755.1. Lineage (NCBI taxonomy): Eukaryota > Metazoa > Chordata > Aves > Coraciiformes > Alcedinidae > Corythornis > Corythornis vintsioides. The sequence goes on from JAOEGS010005354.1 coordinate 59,570, forward strand.
ATAAAAAGTACCACTAATCAAAATATTTTTTTTTTTATTATTTCAGCATAAGATCATTAACAGCTCCACTGCCAATATAAAATTCACAACTCACTTCATCCTAGGACTAAAAAGACAAATGACTGTGAGAAAAACATTAAACAATGTCACAGTGCCATTACCTTATTTTTAGATACTCTGTTGGAGTTACACCTCCATATTAAATATACATAGCTCAAGATATTCACTAATTGTCCCTTCACAAGGCAGTTTTGAACCCCAAATCCATCCTCTGTTGTCCTTTATTCCATTGGAGCAGCATTGTTATGTATCAGCAGTATAAGAAATGATACCATTTTTATTTCATTACAATGTGGTGTCTGCAATCTACCTTTATTGTGGGGAGTAGGTTCAGAAGGTAATAATTGTTGTATGCATGGCATGCCAATCTGATCAATAGACTGCTGAAGCATGTATGGCCAGCTCTGCCCAGCCCCACCATTTGCAACCTAATTAGCAGCTGCTCAGAGATGGGAAACAGGTGCAGATCCGGGCCCAGGCCAGGAAAGTCTGCCTATAATTAACAAGGAAAAAAGGGTCAGATATTGGGAAGAATATCAAATCTTGGTCCACTGGGGCTATCATGCTGGCCTCAAAGGCATAGTCACCTGAGATCTTAGGCATGCTAATGTAAATTATGCAAGCTTTCAAACAACATGGCTGCATAATCAGTTGGCAGGGAAGAAATGACTGGCTGTTTCTATGTAGTTTAGTCTGAGCGGTAAAAAAAAAAAAGAAGAAAAAAAAAAAAAACCAAACCAGAAAGGATTTACATGTTCTAACTGTGTTGCTTTTTTTGTTTTGCAAATAATAGCAGTGTGTTGTTGAATAAACAGAAGAGAAATTACTTTACTTGTCTATCGGTAGCAATAACATTCAGATATTATTTAGGTCTGAGATTTTATTTTATCATTGAATTGTGGGAACACATATATGCAAAAAAAAAAATAAAATTCTGAATTAACAAGGATAACCCTGGTTAGCATTGTATAGACACCTTTGAAACTGGAAGTTGAAGCCTTCCTAATATTGCTGTTTTTCTAGCTATATTTGTACAATGTGTAAGGAACCAAATTACTTCTGGATAATAAAATGTTTAATGACTAGTTAATTCTGTCTGTGGTGATGGTACCCAGGGCATCCACTGGGGTTCCAGATCTCATTGTGCTAAGGAGAATATCTACATGAGAGAAAAAGAAAGGCTTTTTACATGAGAAGAAAAAGGCAGGAAACTACCCCAAGGTATTTACATGTATTGATGACTTGACAGAACTTTCTGGATGCCAACAGGTACTTCAAAGGAAGGAGTGTTTCCCCATGAGGAAAGGCATAATCCTTCAGCTTGCCCTTTGAAGTTCATCTGATTAACTTCAGTTCCATAGCAGAATAAGAGGCCAATCACATGCACTTATACTAATGAGTCCATTACAATACATATCTAATTGAGATATTATTAATATGTCCTCATACACAGACACACACACATGCACAAACATGGGGCCACCTTTCAAACAGCAGGATATAGAGAACCTAAAATGAAAAATGAGATGGAACTTCTTGGTTTTTTCCATTGTAAAATGTCTGCAAGTGTCTTTAAATGAATAATTCTAGCAAAAGAGCAGCCAGAGAGTAATATTTGTACTGTTTTTTTCAAGATTTTTTGCAGAATTGGCCTTGCCTGCCTCCTAACATCTTATTTCTTTTCCCCAAAATAATAAGTTTGTTTATTAAATTTCTCAAAACCACTATGAGAACTGAAATGAAATGTCTAGTCCAGGGGGACTACCCTTTTCTGGGGATGGAAATAATAATCTGAATATATTCAAATATTCAATATTCAATAACAAATTTCCAGAACTGCCTGATTTTTGCATGTTGATATTATTATATACTTATGTCCAGAAAGCATCTTGGAATGAGTAACTAGATTTTTAGTGTTCATTTGCCTGATCTTGTCTGTGGTACTCCAGAGTATTAGTGATGCTGCTTAAAAAGCCCAGATGCCCAAATATTCTTTATTTAAGAATATATATATATATGTTCTTAAAATAAAACTAATTTCTTTCTTTTTCTTACCCTGACAGCAGCCATGGCAGGTGTTGCGTTGTACCTCACCGTGGCCCAGACTACAGTATAATACACATTGTCTGACAAAGTCCCACAAAGTAGAATACAAATAACTCCATATCATACTGGAAAAGGAAAGCAGTGTGGAATTTCTTCAGTATCAATAGCTTCAGCTCCTTGAGTCTTCTGAGAGAAATTATTTCAAGAAAAGAGAAAGAACTTTATATCAGGAGATAATTTGGAGATGGGAAGTATGACTGTCATTTGAATATGACAGCCTGAATTCCCAAGACATGGCTTTTTGATTATTCTTGTTCAAAAAATTCAGTGCTGATTCTAGAACGACACCCTTTATACCTAACATACAAAGTAAAGGAAATATTGATCTATATTCTGCATATGTGAAGTCACATACTACACACAAGAACACCTTTTCAAATCCCAAGTGAGTTGAAATGATTAATTAATCATTACAATATTGCTGGGACAGGAATATTATCTCAAATTTAGAAGCAGTAAAATGGATGGAAACAGTTGAAGTGATTTATTCAAAGAGTAAGAAACTAGCAGAGTAAAGGAGCTAATTATGACTCATTTCTAACTCCTTATGTGATCTACATATTCCTGTAGGTTATCGTACACATTATTTGAACTCTGCATGCAAATAGCCATGAACTTTAAGATAATTCACATTGAATTGACCTCTAACTCCATAAGGGTCTATCTTGTATTAAAAAACCCTAGCTGTATAATCTCATTTTTTAGTAGAAACTCCAAAAGAGAATAAAAAAACCTCAGTGTTTACCACTGAGTTATAATTATAACTATACATTTCCATGTCCCAGTAGGTGTGTAACACATAGTTAATAATTTGTTGGTCTAATGAAAGCTTTCACTACTCTTTAACTAGCCATATTTAAGTTCCATCCTTAGAGTATCATAGCTAAACTAACCATACTCTTGTAATGTTAAGCAGAAAATCTAATCGGAGACATTGGAGTTATGATGATCAAAGGGAAATCTTGACATTTTTAAAGTGATTAAACTGAAGATACCTTTCTAAAATAAACATTTATTGCTACAGAATATAGATCATGCTTCTTAGGAACAGAGATATTTAGCAGTGTTTGGCTGATGGAAGAGCTACTTCTCTGAAAATGTATCCCTGAAGGTTGGTTTAATTTTTTTTTTCATTCCCCATTACTGTCATTAGCTGTGTCTAGTCACTATTACAAGCATCAGACAAGGCAATCGAATGCTGAGGCACTAAATTATTGCCAACCCATTTGTACCATCTGCTACACAAGTGTCTGTTGATGGAAGGGGTGGTGGGGCACCTGGTGACCATGATGTCAAAACAACATTTGTAGGGGAGGCAGGGAACAGCAAAACGAATGCATAAACAAAGCACTGGAGTAGGCAAGAAACTGAGATTAGCAGAGACTCCAAAGCAAGTAAAACTGATGCTCTTCTTTGGCCATACATTGCAGTGCCATTCTCAGAAGCAGTAGCAAAGTTGTATTCTGCTGCTTACTTATAGAAGTAAGATGGTTATATTGCCATGACAGGAAATCACACATAAAATAAAGGGGAAAAGATAAAGAAATAAGCAAGGGATCTGTGGGGAGCCAGACTGCTCAGCATCGGGCTGGAGGAATGGGGAAGAAAGGGAGAAAGCTGATACTGCTGGGAGGGGTGTCTGCTCCCTCCTTCAGAGGCAGGTTGTGTGTCTAGGGCTTGGTGTAGAAATAGCTGGCAATGAAATTAAGGATGGCTTGCCATCACCTGTATGTAACCTGTTTTTCTCTTTTGCTTATAGAAAGCAATGTGACTTCACCTATACTTCAGAGGTCTTTGAGGAACAGCTTCTTCTCTTGCCTCCAATTTAATTGAATCTCATCTTTTCAATCTTTTCCCATTGTTCCATTTACTGTATCTCTAAGGATCTCTCTTACTTCCATCTAGACCCACTTGCTATCTTTATTGACATACATTGTCCAGCTGATGCCTCAGAGTAAAGTGAAATTATTTGACTCCTTTTAGAAATCTTCTTTATACCTCCCAGCCTGACAGTTAACTCAAAAACAGAATGACAGAGCTGAATTACTGTTCCTGTAGTATGTAGGTATTTTTTTTTTTTTTTGAGAAGTTCTGACTACTCATTCAGTCTCACAAAAGATTAATAACTACTCTCAATTTTGTCCCTAATAAAAACACTAAACTGTATCTGGTTCATTTTATGTCTCTTTCATATCATGTTGGAGATTTTATGCTAATGGAGCTAATCCTTGTCCATCAGGTATTTGTGTTGCTCCACATATATTACAGCTTGTCTCAGCTCTGATTATATTGGTGGGAAGCTCAAGTATTTGAGAATGTAGCACTGAGTCATACTCTTTCATATAGGTTAATCAGAGGGTTCTGATCATTAACTCAGAGTCCAGCTGGTGATTTCTTCACTGTGGGAGTGACAGAGCCTGGAACAGGCTGCCCAGACACGTTGTGGAGTCTCCTTCTCTAGAGACTTTTAAGACCTGCCTGGATCTTTTCCTATGTAGACTGCACTGAGTGTTCCTGCTCTGGCAGAGGGGTTGGACACAATAATTTCCAGAGGTCCCTTACAACACCCACCATTCTATAACAGTGTATATAATTCTATGATTAAAAGGGATGTGCATGATCTGAAGGAGTCCTTTGGTCTCTACTATTTCTGATAAGTTCCTCTACTAGGTATACACAACTGGCACATACTCTTACTTGGACCAGGAATTTGAGTACACTTCTGGGATACAACCTAAAATATTTTACATTAGGGGAGTATTGCAAAATCCTGTATTACATTCTGCCCTGAGCTGACCCTAGCACATTTCAATAATAGGATTCAAAAACTGGAGATAAATGATATCAACTGTTTTCAAGAGGGAAACTCACTTTCTCTGAATTTTCTTCTCCTTAGTTATAAGAACCCAGAATGTGCAAAAGTAAAACCTCATGAGCCATTATTGAATGACTTTATAATTAGAGATGGAACAATGATTCAATAAAAAAATGACAAGTGTTAAGGTCAGAATTACAAACATGCTATGAATCTCAATGTTAATTAAGTCAACAGACTGAAAAGGATTGGGATTGAAATTTCAGTGTATTGTGAGTTTTAACTCATTCTTTTTCAGGTTGTGTTTAGAGGTTTAGGGCTATAGATATAGAATGCATAGTTCTTTGTTCTAAATGCATTTACAACATTGCAAAAAGTGCTAAGGATTTTGTTTTGCTTTATCTTATTTTGTTTTAATGATTGAACAAAAAATATATTTACAGAACTGGACATAGGAATCAGATTTTAAAAACCTACTTTTCAGGGCTTTTTGACTGCATTGTTCTGGCTTTAGGCTTTTCTGAGCTTGTTTCTGTATTCTTCAAAAATTTTATGTACTTATTTATTTTTATTTTCTTGAATTTTTCTGTTTAAAGGTTAATAAAAAACAAACAGAAATTTTAGCTGATCTTATAACAAAAGTTTTTTTCTCATAATCAGAAGATTCAATTTCTCAGGGTCTCCAAATGCATCTACAACTAAGCCTGAGGTAGAAGAAAATACATGAATAACAGTGATAGAACATATTCAGATACTGATTTACTGCCTTGGGAGAGAGTCTATAATGTTCCATAGCAGGAAAAAAATTTACACCCTTATTTTATGAAGCAAAACAAGTATTGAGTTTTCTGTGATAACAAAGAGATGCTAAGCCTTTTCCTATCTTTTTTTGAATGAGACATAAAATTAAGCTTCTGAGCATATCTGTCACGAGATATTCAATAACACCTTTGATCTAGCTATGTACCTCTCTACCTCCTTCACTACTGATGTGGTTTTCAGCCCTTCAGTGCTGCAGTTCATTTAGCTGTCCCAGCATCTGCACTCTGTTGCACTCTAATTTGCCTACACAATGTCCTACTTTAGTTTGTTCTGGAAAAACTAGCTTTTGTTTCTCAAGCTGAACCATGGTGTGTTTCAGCTCTACTTGTCAAACGGAGGTTGTTTTCCATCCAAGAGGGAGCTGCAAATGTAATCCGAAATTTACATACACTGCACAGTAAGGTTGGCCTTCCATTTTTATGGTAAAGTACCAATTAGCTACTGAGTCAGAAAAGACTATGAGCTCCAAATAATCTTATTTGAAATTGGAAAACTTTATATTACTGCTTGAAGATGTCTGAGAGGTAATTCAAATATTAGTTTACCCCTAGGTCATTCCTATAATGTCTGAGGGACAAAAGTAATTCATCTGAACATGAAATTCATAAAATAATAACTGTTTTTTATATCCATGACAAATCTTTGTTGATTTCAGAGCAGCTGGGTAAGTTTGACATACAGGCAGCCGCTCATGTAATCCAGAATATTGTCTTATTTTCATAATAGCAGAGTTTGCCTTAGGGTTTACTGTTAATTAATCATGTCCAAATATTAACTGACATCCGTTCTTGGGTGTGAGCAAAACTCCCCCCCAGGGCACCTCCTCAGTGGAAAATTTAGCATTTCCATTTAGAAAGTGTAAAGGATGAAATGCTATAAGAATTAGGGCAGTGGTATACAAGGGGAAAAAACAGCTCGCATTAGCTGGGGGAAGACATGGAAAGACCAGTTGGCTCCCAAGAGCCACCTGAGGAAGAAGTAATGACTTTTGGCAGAGACTGCAAGAAAGGAGAAAAGAAGAACAAGTAAGGAACTGCCATCTTCCCCTGGAATCACACTGGTGTAAACCCAAATGGACTCTAATGTGAGTCAACCCAACTTTTGACCAGTATTACATGAATTGTACATTTTTGGTGATCTGTATAGTTTAATGAAGTTATTGCAGACTTACATCAGAGAAAACGAGGACAGACCTAAACCAAGTGAGAAAATTATTTTCATTAGGAGAATAATTTGCATGAACATGTTCAAATGGAATCTTACCATAAAACCCCAAGACTCACTGAAGTTTTTGGGAAACTTTATAATTATGTGAAAATGCACGAGTGTTTCAATTTTTTTTTTCTTTCATTTATAGAGGAACCAAAATACTTAACATTTTTGACAGTCCCGTGGAATGATTTTATTACAATGTACTTGCACAAAGAACACACACTGAGACAGATACACGGAGGTAACTTGAAGTCTGCACAGAGAGACTTCACTTCTGCTGCTTCTTCATCCCATTGTACATATATATTAAAAAACCCATCACTTTAAAGATTTATTTCCATCAAGTACTAGAGGGTGTTACTAATGCTCTAAAACTGTCTTCTATGCAGATAACTATTTCATAGTCCTCTTCATGAGGACTATCTCTGCTCCACCTGTCCAGGATTATTTACCTAAATAGCCTAAATGCTAAAATGTCTCAATAGTGTGGGCTAACACACATTTTTAAAGGTCTTATAATCACAACATCTGAGTGTTCTGTTACTGTAACAAGACATGCTTCTGCTGCAACAGGAAATTTTCTATGCAATTTCAAATCTTAACTACTAAAAAAATATGTGTCTTAAGAAGAATGTTTTAATTCTAAAAAAAAATA
>JAOEGS010005354.1:67339-102647 GCA_025447755.1 Corythornis vintsioides
TATATATATAAAGATATTAATTTTCTTTGTTTATAAAAAGTTCAGTAATGTTATGTCATAGAAGATGTGGTAGTAGTAATTAATTGAATTAGATGTGCAGCTGAGATTTCTTTATGTTTAAAAAGGTGTGTGATAGAAATAAACTAAGCTGTGTGATAAAAATAAACTAAGCTGAGGTGATATAATGGATTTTCAAATAGTTCAATACTTATGCTACAGCAGAAGTTGTACTTCCAAGCAACACCTCTTACATCATCCTCTCATAGACTTTGCACTGAATTCCCTGTGTCTGAAGTGACTTTATTACTAATCATAAAATGCCTAATAAAGAAGGAGCCTTACAAATAAATTAAGGTCCCTACTGCATCAGTATACCTGTATCAAAACATATCCAGAGAGAATCAGTGCTCCAGCAGGTCAGGACCTTGCTTTCAGAACAGATTTTACTTTTTCAGAGATTTATGATCACTAAATGTACAGGTAGATGATGAGTTAAAAATTATACAACTTACTGAAAGCTGTAGTAAAAAGTAGAATCCATTCACTCACATGGTGTAAGATTCTCTAGATAAACATATGTTACTCTATGTTTCCTGCTTGAAAACTTGACTGTTGAAGCACATTTTACTTTGAGGCACAGATGGGTGGTAGCAATTTGCTTACATTTCCATACTTGGCCATCAAATATGCCAGGAATAGAATGAACATCACCATTTACATCTCTCACTTGAAATTTCCCCTCATATTTCCCAATGGTAATTACAGTAAGTTTGGGAGAGTCTTTTTTTTTCTCAAAAGTATATTTACAGTGGTTTGAAATTGTCTTTTACCTCTTTGCTGACTGCAGTGTTCTTGGTCAAGTCACCCATTACTATTCGATCATATCTGGTATATTTTGTCCAGCTCTAGTCCCTGTAATATAGGAAAGACATTGATAAAGTGCAATGCCTTCCATGGAGGGCCACCAAGACAATCAGCACAAGAGCTCTTGCCCCATAAGGAGATACTGGGTTAGTTTAGGTGGAGGAAGAGATGACTTTGGGTAGCTGGGCTAATGGGGGCAACTAATATGAGCCCATCAAGTAAGTATGAGGAAGGTATCTAAGAGACAGAACCAGGCTCCTTATAGTAGTGAATTACAGGAGGATGAGAGAAAAAAAAAACCCATAAACTAAACCAGAAATTTAGACAAAATGTAACTTCCACCATGAGAGCAGTCAAAAATGGAAGAGATTGCTCAAAGTGGTTATGTGGTCTCCCTCTTCAGAGGTTTTGAACAACCACCCAGATCAAGACCTGAGCTACAGCCATCCCTGATTTGAGCAGGTTTGACTGGAGACTTCTAACCTGCCCCTTCTAACCTGCATTAATCTATGATCCTATACAACTGCTCATTTAGTATATGATTCTGCAACCACAGTATAGATAAAATTTGTATCCTGCTGGGTTGTTTGTACACACATCTTTTCTTCTTTCTCAAAGAATCCCTTGCCTTGCATTTATACAAAGTTCCTTTTATCTCACATTAAAAATTGCTGATGTTTCTAATGTTTTCTTGTATTATATCAGTAAGTTCTCTGATGACTTATGGCTAAGAAGTCATTCCTAGATGACACTTAACTTTAGTCTCTCTTGCAATCTTTGCTGAATTGCTTTCTTGCTCTTGTAAAATGTATTCAACTTCACAGATATGCGACAGATAAGTGAACGTTCTGGCAGATTCCAACCTCAGGAAAATAAACCATTTTAAGTCTAAATTTGTATCAAGCTATCCCTCCTTGTATGTACATATTTTGACACCTTCGTCAACACAATTTCACTGTGCTTTTATGGAGTATCTATATATTTCCTGAAACCCCTTAAAGTAGAGAAGCAAAATTCAGGCACTTCTCCTAGTTTATTGAGTTTTCATAGCTCCATTTATAGCTTAGTTACTTCAGAGAGTTTTGGAACAAAAGCTAGAGATAGGAACTGAGGGCTTTGAAAAAATTGAAAGAGAAGCAAATGTACATTTGTTTGCAGATATGAATGTAAGTATATGTGCATGCATGTTTCTATTACAAAGTCCCCTTCTCCTTCTGTTTTACAGACTTTAGAATTTTTTATATTGTTAACGTCTGTGCTGCAAACCCAAGTCTAGTTTGGGTTACAGCAACTCAGATTGAGAGGTCTGTTAATTCTACTCCTTGAAGTTTGACTGAACAAATGAAGAACTACCACTTCTATAAAATATGCTAGGGATTCAGATTAGGATTGGAGTAGACAGTAACACTTTGTTTTGAGTAAACACTTTGACTTATTAAAAGTGTTTTACTAAGGTAGACTGGAAATTGTACTGACCAGTACTGATATCTTTTCACAGAATTTTTTTTTGTTTGTCTGTTTTATCTTTCCTATGCAATGAGGCATTCAGTGCAGCATTCATCCATTGCTGAAATCCATTGCTGTCTACAACACCAGATTAACAAAAAGACATGGTCAACGAATTCAAGTAGGAATTCAGGAAGCACCACAACTACCTCTGCATTGGTAAACAGAACAGCCAGTTACAGTTTTCTGGCCCATGGCCAAATTACTGAATATGTCCCTACTATTAAATTCTTTTAGCCTTTAAACTATAATAGCTACACTCCAAATTCCCACTGGGAATAGTCATTGGCCTGTGTTGATTCAAAAACTGTGCTTAAATATTGCATAGCATTATTTAAGCCTGGGTAAAAAAATGTCTCAGGCATTATACCAAAAAGACAATGCAAAAATTTCCAGTGCCTGTGTCTAGGATCTGATGGTGTTCAAATTACCAAAATTGACAAAATTCAGATGCCTGAGATCCAAGCAAAAACTGGGTAAAGCTGTCTTAATGGTAGGACTAAGGAAGACTATTCCTCTTAAATTGGATCTGTGGTTGTAAAAGCTCATAAATTTATTTTGTTAGTCCCTTGTTTGATCACTGGGGTGTATATCAGAAAATCATGGCTGGAAGCAAATTGATATGAAATTAAACAGGCTTCCACTACCACTCTAAGATATTTCTGAAGATAATGAGGACTTAAGAGACAAGTCCCTTAAGTGATTACCATTTATGTGTGCTACTTCACTGTAGTTTTGTAAATTTAACCAGAAGAAGACAAAAAAAAAAAATAAAAAAAAAAAATTAAGCATTGTAGAACAAAAGTAGGAAATTAGGAAAATATGTAAGAATAAAATCTGATAGTTCTTCAGATTCCATACAGTCCCCTCAAACTAGCTTTTGCATAGTATAGTTTATATATATATATATTTACATTTATTTTTGCTTTTTATGTGTGTGTGTATTTTTTGGCTGATTGTTTGGTTTTTAAAATTCATATTATTTGTTGTTGTTCTTGTTGCTTGTTTGTTTTTGTTTTTAATTTTACTATTACAAGCAACTTTGCCATGTAAAATATTAAATTTTGTCCTGGGGTCAAGTCAATCATTTTACTGGTTAGCTTATTTGGAAGGAATAATAGACTCTTCTTTATAGAATTGTTCCTGACTCACTCTGTGTGCCTGTCTGGTATTTCCTGTGTGTGGTCAGAGTCCTGTCCTAATGTTACCTAACAAAGATCTCCCCAGACACAGAACATTTCAGAAGCCAATAGAAGTTTTAGTCTTGGATGGTACAAAATAAATGAAACATTGCACATCTTTTGAGAAGGAGGAAATTTTATTGATCTGGTTTGTTTTACATGTCATCCTTCTCCAATTAATTGTTGCAGACTACCAGCAGCTCACGCTGTCAGAATTGCATCATAGGCTAGTTATAATAATGTTTATTAAATGCCACAACAGGGGAATAAGACAGCTTCAACATGTCATGTCATATATGACTATTGATTGCTTCACATGTCTAGGTAAAAACTAGACAATAATGAAGAATCCAACAGCAAAGCCATGATAAGCAATGATCCATGAGTGAGTCAATTATTTGCTAACCTGTGGTGCATTTCCTCCATTTCATGTCTCTGCTGCTTTTTCCTGTTCTTCCACACATACAGACTAGGAAAAGTATGGAAATGTGTGTGCCTACTGAGGCCAAAAACAAACCTTTGAAAATATTTATAACTGAAATAAAAAAACTTTGCTTGTGCATCTTTATATTGAAGGGGATCAGGACTGTGGACACTAAAAGAAAGAATAGATGGTGGGAACAACAGCAAAGTAAGATGCCACAATTCTTGTTAGTATAGGACCAAAACCTGTTGCAAAGCAGCTGAGACAGAGTGCAACAGAATTTACTATGTGGGTAAGGATGGCTTGTAGGAAAAGTGGAGACTAAAGCAGTAACAGTAATATTTATATGTCATAACAAAAAATACAAGAAAGACACAGCAAAGAACCATGCATAGAGGTACTGTACAAATTAGCACAGCTTCCAAAATGCTGTATGGATTTTAAAAAGGGGTTGAGATAAGAATAATTATCAGTAAAAGGGGAAAAGAAAAAATAATGGAATTATGTCTTCTTTTTTAAACCTGGGGCAGACATTTTCAAAGGTGATGAAATGAATGTGTTCTCAGTATTTAAATCCCTTAGCTAGTTCTGAACATTTTCACACAGCTGATTACTATTGGGTTGCTAGACCCATAATTAGGTCCTTAAATCAAAGAAAACTAGTTTTCAGAAAAGCTGACCTCTTCTTAAAGTTATTCAGAGTTCAGTGCTTTTGAAGATCAAGTCACTTTGATTCAGGTCTTGGGTACATAGCCTGGTTATTTTGACATCCAGGGGCATCCTGAGCAAGTGTCACAGGGTTACAACCTTCATGTCTACTCAATGCTGTAAAATGAAAAGAAGGTTCAAGAACATTGAACAGACTAATATTAGTTAATAGTTAATGAGCAAAATAGTTAATAGTATAATAATATAATAATAGTTAATGAGCAAAAGACTATGGTAGAAACACCTCTTGTGCACTCAGATTCTAATGTAGACAAAGCTTTATTCAAGCATTAAGCCTCAATTTTGTAATGGAATAAAAATAAACCATGCACACATTCATTTTCAAATATTAAAAAAAATAGTCAAAGTCTTATTTTTCTGCATTATCCATCTCTTATATTCACCTTTATTCAGAAATAGAGGTCCTGACCCCTTCTGACTGTCGTAAAATTGTCTGAACCCCATATTATTAATAAGGGAGTTTAATTCTAAGATCACAGGGAAATTCAAGAGCAGGTAATTGCATTTTGCATGTCTTAAGTTCCCTCAGCTCCTTCAGCTGTCTTCAGTTCCTGTTGAAACTGTTGCAGTGTATTGTCAAATCTATTTAATAGCTGCCACGTTCCAAGCCTGAAGTGGCTCCATTTTGTGTCCGATGAGGAGGTGAGTTCATAGCTTGTATTGCTGACATACCTGGCAAAGGGGAGGGGCTCTGCTGAGGGTTTGCACTGAGACCTGGTTATTTAATATTTATAAACTTTACTTGAAATGTGCTAAGAAAAGATGACAAATTATTATTGCTATTGGAACAATAGTGTCATCCATCTATATTCATATGCTCTTCCTTTCACTAATTAGCCTCAAGTGCTCAGGAAACAAATAAAATCAAAACTCTTGACCAAAAGGGGGAAAAAAAAAAGGTATCTGAGGGTATTAGAAGAAAACCTCTTATATTTTATGTGTGTGTGCATGTTTAGCTCTATTCATTTTTTATTTGAATTGTATAAAACTGTTGAAACAAAATTATTTATTAGCTCAGTTTTATTTGCAAGGAAGGTTCAGTTGCCCTTTATATTATTGTTATATCTCAAGACAATGTTTCTTTACTTATGAGCAGATGTTTGAAATCCTCCAGGAGATTTTTATAAGACTATGGAAATGAACTTGGCATGGGTACTGGTCTCCCAGGTGGAGCGGGTGAACACAAGCCTTCTTAGAAGTCTCAGATCAAGGCTAGTCAGAAAAGGCAACAGAGCCCAGCCACCAAAAGCCTAGTGCTTTGGTGACTGACAGGTACAGGCTCTTTCTGAAGCATAAAAAGGAATGCTAAATGATCTCACTGACAGAATAAATCTTCTATTTGTTTGGTCTGGACCAGATGTGCTAAAGGCTGATGTGGAAATGTCTGCTGATGCCAATCTCAGTTTAAATCACAACTTGGCAGCAGGGTTTCCCCCTCCCCCTCTCTGTGTTCCAATCCCCCCTCCCCATTTTTTTTTTTTTTTCAAATTACAAGCCCATTCAGTGTTCCTAAAAAAGTTTCATCAATGATCACAATTAATTGAAAAGGGTCTCTCTTGCCTTCCCTAGAACTGGGAGGAGCAGCCTTTTAGGCTTTGCTGCCTCCATATCAGAGAAGCCATTGTGAAGTCAGGAGAAACTCTTCAAAGTGTCATGCACTGAGGCCTCTACCCCATCCAAATACTGTCTGTCCACATCTTATTATGTAGACTTGGATTCCTTTTTAAAATATGATCCAATAGAAATGGCTGAGATAGTTTTCAGTCAGGTAGTTTGTCAATCCCCATGGGTTGGTATAGAGGTCCTTGTTTTTCAGAGTACAAAAAACCCCAAAATCTGGGTTAATAACTTTAAAGCAATGAAGCACTTTAAATCCTGTGATACCTTTGCTACTAATGAGAGTTCTCTGCCATGTCTGGTGTCAGCTTCTTCCACAAAAATAAATCTTTTTTTTTTTTGGTTTCCTGAACTAACATTTATTTGTTTTGCTACTGAACATGCAGTCAAAACACTCAGATTTTTCCCTATAAATGAAAATTTTCCATAGGTATATTGGAGGGCACTAAAACTTTAGTGGTACAATTAGATATTATTAACTATAGTATGATAAATAATCACACAAGAAACCTCATGTTTCATTGGAAGCCTTGGCAAGGTTAAACAAGTTTGATATACCTGAGCAGAAAGTCTCTGGTTCAGAGAAATTATGGTTTCCTGTTAGATCCAAAAAATTGGAGAAAAGGCCTTGAAAGATAAGGATGTTTACAATCAAGCTTTGCTGTCTGTAAGACCCCAATAAAAACACACTATTTCATCATCCAACTCTTTCATTTATTTTGGAAAGCCGCAGACATGTTAATGAAGTATTGCCTGTGTGATGATGGAATGATGGAATTATTAACAAATCAATTTATCAAATGCCTGTGACCTCCTCACAAACCTTTTAGTCATGCATGGATTCATTTCCACAGAACTCTATCTAGAGCTTCGGCCTTCTGGTTTATTTATATTCAACTAGTCACAATAAAGTCCTATCTTTTTTCCTGAAAGGTAAATTTTTCTCCAAAGGCAAGTTTCAGTCTTTCAGCAAATGAAGTATTTTCTGCATCAGACATGTCACACCTTTCAAATGCATTAGAGTCACTGGAGGGCTAGAAATGGGAAATTGGCCTCACTCTTGTGGTATAAATATTCTGTTTCACAGTGGGATTCAACATCTTATTCTGGAGCTATGAATAATAGACTTTTTATTTATTATAATATGAAGATTTGAATATTACTATAGTCTTTAAGTTCTTTAGTAAATGGGGTGAGACAGCAAGTGATGCACAACTCAGACTACTGAATAATAAACATAAAATAGTTTTGGCTGGAAGAGATCTTCAAGAACATCAAGTCCAACCTTATTACTATCCCTTTCAGAAACCACTGAACCATGTCACTAAGCACCACATCTACCTGACTCTTAAATACTTCCAGGGATGGTGACTCCACCACCTCCCTGGGCAGGCCATTCCAATGCCTGAAAACCCTTTCAGTAAAGAAATCCTTTCTAATATCCAGGCTAAACCTCTCCTGGTTCAACTTCAGGCCATTTTTCTATTGCTTGTCACTAGTGAGAACAGACCAACTCCTGCATTTTTACACCTTCCCTTCAGGTAGCTGTAGAGAGCAATGAGGTCTCTCTTAGCCTTCTTTCTCAAGGCTAAACAGCACTAGATACTTTAGCCTTTCCTTGTAAGAGGCATGCTCCAAACCTGTCACTAGCTTGGTATCCTCCTCTGTACCCTGTCCAGCTCCTCAACGTCCTTCTTGCATAGAGGGGACCAAAACTGAATACAATATTCGAGGTGTGGCCTCACCAAAGCTGAGTACAGAGGAATGCTCTTACCTCCCTGCTCCTGCTGACTGCACTGTTCCTGATCCAGGCCAGGATGCTGTTGGCCTTCTTGGCCACCTGGGCACACTGCTGGCTCATATTCATCTAGATGTCAATCAACATCCCCAGATCCATCATGTCAAGGGCAATTCCAAAGATATATGGGAAGAAAGCATGTCTCCATTTAAATTACCTCAGAAACTGAATCTGTAACTGAACCTTTATGGTCCAGAACTAACAGGAAAATCAATTTCCTTAAGGTTTTCTAATAGCTTTGCTTCAAACCCCAAATTAAAAAGGTTCAAAGAGAAAGAGCTTAAGTTTCTAGCTTAAGTTTGTTTCCTGAATCAAGTAAGAGCTGAAAGGCTGTCAGAGGTATTCTGTAGTTGCTGCCTGCATCTCATTTCATCTTCTGATCCTCTAGGTCAAGAAAAGAACTGAATTTGGAACTCAAGGTTTGACAGAGGTTTTAAAATATAAAAGGAATCATTACTAGTTTGGCAGACATCAACATGATCATATCTGTTAGTATATCTGATTATGATGGATTATATCTATATGCAGAAACAGTTAAATTCTACATCCAAGAAAAAGTATATTTGCATTGCTTTATTTCCAATGCAAATTTATTTTGATATGAAGCTAAATGGATGTACTTTTTCCTTTTCTTTCTAAACTGCTGGCACCTGCCTGTTCTGGCAAAGTGTCAGCAAATCTATACCCATGCCCTTTACCTCTGTTTTGCTGTCCCTAGATTTCTACCCAAGGTTGCAACATGAAGCTCACTCTGGATCATTTTATTCTCACTCTTATTCCCATGATGGACCACAGTCCATTGTTTATTACAGTCAGATGAGCTATTTCTGTGGGCCTCTAGTAGTTACAGACTGGTCAAACTCTGAAGCTCATACTGCGTATCTTGTTGACAGGACTTCATCAGCCAAACAGTAAACACGGATTAGAAATATTTGTTGGCTCTTAGTATTCTTCCCAAAACAGACCTTTGGGAAAAACTTATGGATGACTTCTAGTTTACACCAACCCACAGATGAGGAATCAAAAAATAGTAAATTCTTTATTGTCTCCTATTCTGCATCTGCAGGAGACATTAGGCCATGGCACAAGACAGAGGCCTGCTACTAGATGAGATCTGTACATTTTCATACTTGACATTGCAGAGTGAAACAGAGGTGATTTTGTGAAATTACCTAGACCTTACCCATAGACTTTTCTTCAAAGGGATCTGCACTCTGACTGCTGAAGCAGTCTATTGTTTTGTGGTTCTGTTAGATGTGTCCTTCCTCCAGGAAAGCCTGACAGCAACAATAGCAAAAAATACAAGTGAATACCTAGTATATACTGTAATGCATATTTCATCAGAGCTCAGCAGTTCTTTCTCTGACTCAAAATAAATATTCTTCTTTCACTGTGATTCCCAAAATATAAACACTACACAAAGCCTTTCCAAACAACAATCATCAAAACAGTAAGTCCATCTTCTCAGGAGTCCTATAACTTCAGTGTACTGTTTACTTCACTGGGAGCCCCAAATTATATCAACAGTTAATAGAGAAGCTGCTATTTTAAGTATCTAGTTGCATTTCTCTGACTACTGAGATTGACTTTTTCTCCAATTAATGTGGTGAATACATACATGTTTTCTGTTCTTATTTAAGATGTCAAAGTGTCAGATTGTTTCATTACAGCTCAAGCAGGAGACGTGTTTACAAAGAATAGAATAGTTCAATCATAGCTGCAGTTAATAATTTCAGAAATGATACAACAATATAGAATTACTATTATATTATGGTATAACATGACATAATTATGACAGGCCTTGACATGTGCTAGGCATGATCGTCTGTCATGCAACAGCATTGCTGAACCTTCACAAAATCAGTCTTAATGCAAGCAATACAAAATACAATTTAATCTGGACAAATTCAGGCTAAGCAAAATACTAATGTATGTATAGTGAGAGGAATTAACCTTTACAGCAAGGATTTGGGTGGATATTCTATTTCAGACAATTTTAGATGAAGGTTTTAATTTTTTATGTTATTTTTCTAAAACAGGAGAGTTTGTTTAAGCATAGAGATATTCTGTGCCATCCAAAGTAGAGGAACAGCAGTAACCTTTTCTAATTGACAGAAAATCCACTGTTCATGCTTCTACCATAAAATTGTCAAGTATATTTCTTAAAGTCAGATAGTTGTTACCAGTTTTTTAGAATAATTAACCATTGTTTTACAGCTTCTATCTGCATGTGATTTAAAGAGACCTGCTTTTCAAGTGACTGGTGTCACAGTCATGACATCTACCCAAGTTTAACTGCATAATTATTAAATGTGTTGTCCTTTCTATGAATTTCTATGGCTAGCAAATTAATTTCTGAGGTATAAGTAGGATGGGAACTATGGAGGGACATTTAACAAGCTGGTTTTAAAATGAGGAGGCCCCCAAAAATGGATTTTAATTAGCTGCTGGCTTTGCATTCATAAGCCCTTAGACATTCCATAATTGTATCTCCTGAGCTTTCTTGAATAAAATTAATTAAAAAGAACACTTTAACAAATTTTATTCAATCTTGGCAGGTGTATTTCTAGTTCTGTGACATTACAGCATGAACAATTCTACAGGTAGAATCTTTTTCTCCTTCACAGTTAATCTAGAAACTTTCAAGCTAAGTGCATTTTCCAATTCTATGGTATTGGAGGAAAAGTGTAAGGCTTTATAGCCAAAGGGGCTATAAGTCAGAGTTATTTGAAGGATTAATATGCCAGAGGCCATCATCTTTCAATATTGCAAAATGACTTAATGGCTTTCCCTGCATAGGGTATGAAACCACAAGGGATCCTACTAAATTTTTGCCTTCTGTCTATCACTGGGCACTCAGTGTTACCCAATATCATACCCTAGATTTGAGGTAGTCAAAGCTTTTCAATTTCATGGTTTCTCAGTTGTGTGTCATTGGAAGAGAAAAAGAGAAGCCAACATGTGACCAATACATAAGGTTGTAAAGTGTGGAAATCAATTGGATGTGCTTTTCCCACTTCACATTTGAAGATAAATTGCACCCTAATTGCTTCCTACCAGTGAAAGGTAGCCTACTACACCCACAAAATCCTGTTCTTTGTCTGTTGAACCTAAGTGGAACAAGAAGTCTTTCCTGAACCCAGTGAGTGCTCTGACTGTGAAAGAACATGAATTGCCTGTACCACCTTTGTGTATTGAGTAACATCATCACTGATGTCTCTGGGGAAGTCTGAGAAAAAGAAACCATCCAACCCCAAATATATCTGGTTAATGGTGTACTCAGGAAAAATACACTCCTTGAGCCCTTCAGGCATCTGAGGCATAACACAGAATTGTTGTCTTCTTTAATGAAAGCATTTGAACATGTCAGGAGTATTTTCTCCATTTAGAAGTGAGTCTAGATGTGAAAGAGAAGATT
Organism: Corythornis vintsioides; assembly: GCA_025447755.1. Taxonomy (NCBI): domain Eukaryota; kingdom Metazoa; phylum Chordata; class Aves; order Coraciiformes; family Alcedinidae; genus Corythornis; species Corythornis vintsioides. The sequence continues at coordinate 78,877 of JAOEGS010005354.1, forward strand.
GAGAGTATACATGAATAAGGTATCAAATACCCTCCCCACCCTTCTCCAAGATCCTTCCAGGTCATTGTTGAGTTTCAGTTTGCAGGACACTGTGAGTAAAGATTGTGCTTACATCCCCAGGGACAAGTTTGCTTTTCTTTCTTTTCAGAAAAATCTCAATGGCAGGGTCATGCGGGCACTGACAGATCTTAATGATCCAGACCAACCTCATCTGGAACCCACACCCCTTTAGCCCATGGACCTAGAGCTCCATTTAAATTCAGACTTTTGGTTCAGTCCTTAATTGAGCTAAGTTGTAGGTATGCTGGTTGCCAGTCCTACCTCTGACCTTGCCTCCTGGATGGACTTTGGACCTGTACCGTAGCCTTCTCTTCATCTCTATTTCTTGCCTTGTCTCATCTGGTTTTAACTGGGCTCCCTGGAAGGGCCCATGAACCTAGTTCATCCCCTAGGTATGTATGAGTTTCTTATAGGCCCCTTTCAGGTACTGGAAGGTCACTATAAGGTCCCCCTGGAGCCTCCTCTTAAGTCTGAACAACCCCGACTCTCTCAGCCTGTCCTTGCAGGAGAAGTGCTCCAGCCCTCTCATCATTTTTGTAGTTCTCCTCTGGACATGCTCTAACAGGGGACATGCTCCCTGTGTTATGGGCTCCAGAGCTGGGCACAATAGTGCAGGTGAGGTCTCGCCAGGGCAGAGTAGAGGGGCAAGTTCACTTCTCTTGAAGAAAAGAGGGTTAAGGGGAGATCTTCTTGTTTCATCCAAGGGCACTGAGAAGATCATCTAGACTTTTTTATACAGGTACAGGGTGAAAGGTAGGAGACGTGAGTTACAAAAAGAGAAACTGCATCTGGAAGAATTGTTTTTCTACCATGTAGGTGATCAAACATTGCAACAGAGACGCAGAGAAACTGAAAACTTAATCCCTGGAGACAGTCAAACCTCAGTGTCCAAGGACCTGAGCTACCTGATTTAATTTGGCCTTGCTCTGATGAGGGAACTGGACCTGAGTTTCTGCAAGTGTTATTTCTAACCTATCTTATCTTCTGTCTCTAGTAATATCCTATAAAAATATTTAGCTACAGAAACTGCACAAATGAACAGCTGATGTCTGAAATCACAACAGAGTGATAATTCTCCCTGTCCTATTTCTTCTCTCTGCCTTTATTATCAGGGGCTGGTCTCTCAAAAATGGAATTATTTCTCAGGAGCTCATCTCTTCCCTCTTTCCCAAGAACAAAGGAAAAGAAATATTTAATATTAGTCTGATGTGAACAGGATCATTGCAAAGTAAGATGTTTTTCAAAGTTTCCCAGGAGGTATCACTAGTTTTTTTAGATCCATCTGGAATTCAATAATTGTTACTTGCCAGCTGCTGCTGGGACCTTCCAGTTGTTTCTCTTCTGGACACAACATGCAGTGGGAGCAGTTATTGCTGCTGATATAACTCTGAAGGACAGGCACATAAACTGGGAATACAGGCAGTTATTTTTTTATTGGGGTTTTTTTTTGTGTTTTTGGTTGTTTGTTTTTTTTTTTTTCGTTTTGAACTGGACCAAATTTATTTTGTACTGTCTTGGCTGTTTACAGCTGAGATTATTGGAGGGTATAACTTCTGAAAGCCCATGCAGAATACAGTCTCTCTGCTACTGCTAACACGAAAATCTCTTCACTGCACAATCCTGATAGTTTTATTTAATGTTACACAGGCATTAGCAAAAACTCAGTTTTGGTGGACATATATGATAGAATTGTATTTTATACTTTATTCCCTGAAAGACAACTTGTAAAAGCCTAAGACTCTCTCTCCAAAACTAGCACATTTAATTTATAGAAGAATTAGTAAGAACCTAAGGACTCCAGGTTTTAGTCCACACTATACAGAAAATTGCCTGACCCTGATATAAAATCATCAAACAAAACTAAATCTATCTACCCATTTAAGCACCACAAGATATTTTGCTGCCTCTTATGGTGTCTTAGTTTGGATTACTGACAGGTTCTGAATCTCTCACTGTCAGCATAGAAGAGCTGTATCTATAACCTCTGCATGTGCTGAACTTAAGCAGTGCCATGACTCCCCACTGACTACAATCAATTGTATTCCTGAATAGTAGATAGTTTGACTAACACATCACACTCCAACAAAGGTGCCTTAGTCTTTCTTCAGTTTCCTGGAAAGTGGTCTGAATAACATTTCACAGATGTTTGAAGAGTTTTGTGGCCACTGTTCAACTTAGTTGCCTTAGACACTTGTAATTTTAAGGTAAAAAAAAACCCAAAACCTCCAACATAAAACAACTGCTTGGAAGACAACTGCTAAGATGCTTGTCCTTGACAGGGCTGGAAAGTTAGTAGCTATAAATTTGTAGAATAAAAATCAATGACCCCCTAAGGTGTATTTTCCTGGGTGTCTTAGGCCTATTCCTACTTTGCACCTCATATTGATGCCTTAGAGGTTTGGCATTTTAGTATCACACAAATCTGAAAGAAATGTGATAATACTGAACATAACAACATGTTGTTAAAAACAAGCTGCCAAACAGATTAAAAAATCTGTCAGACTACCTGTCAATAGATGTGCATTGTTTGGGGAAGTATATCCCAGCTGCATATTCTAGGAGATGAGAGTGCATTGAATATCCTACAAAGTTTCTCTTAGTCCCTGCATGAGCAGGATCTTAGGCCAGCAAAGATACAAACAGACTGATGGCATCAAGAGAATTGTCTCAGTAACATTATAGGCCTTTCTGGTTCATATTAAATCAGGCATCACCTCCACACTTCTACTCTGTCAAATAATGTATCAAGACAGTAGTAATAGGTTGAAGCATTTTGCCCTCAGGTTGTTGGTCTGAACCTAGACAGGTAACAAAACTTTGAGATGGAGGTCTATTATGTGGTTGTCATTTGGCCAAAACAATAAAAATTAAAACATGTTCAGATACAGGTTATCAATCAATGACATTCCTAAATCATGTATTGACTTTAGGGAACTAAGGCTAAGTTTGCCAAAGATGTACATCATGGTGTGATTAAAAACCAAGTTCATACTCCCAAAATAGTTTGCATATTGCTAGTAGTATTATTGCATCAAAGAAGAGTTGTACAGGTTAACCACCTAAACAACTAATTCTGGGTAGACTTTTCAGCCTGTTCTTTCTCTTTTACTACCAGGATTTTCCTACTGTACTCAGCAGTGGGGAGGCCACACCTCTGGTACTGTGTTCAGTTTTGGGTCCCTCACTCCAAGAAGGACATTCAGGTGCTGGAGTGGGTTCAGAGAAAGTCAACAAAGCTGAGGAAGGCTCTAGAACACAGTCTTGTGAGAAGTGGCTGAGGAAACTGGGCTTGTTTAGCCTGGAGAAAAGGAGACTCAGGGGGGACCTTTTTGCTTTTTACAACTCTCTAAAAGAGTGTAGTGAGGCGGGCGATCAGTATTTTCTCCCAAAAAGTTGTACCAGGGGAGGTTTAGGTTGGATGTTAGGAAAAATTTATTCAATGAAAGGGTTGTCAAACACTGGAAGGGGCTGCCCAAGGAAGTGGTTGAATCACCACCGCTGGACATGTTTAGAAGTTGTGTAGATATGGTGCTTAGGAACAAGATTTAGTGGTGGACTTTGTAGAGTTTGGGTTTGATATTAGGAAGCAATTCCTTACGGAAAGGGTCATTAGACAGTGGAATGGACTGCCCAGGGAGGTGGTGGAGTTGCCATCTCTCGTGGTGTTTAACAATGGATGTGGCACTTAAGTGACAAGTTCTAGCTAGGTGTTGTGATGTTAGGTCTTAGGACTTGATGATCTCAGAGGTCTATTCCAGCCTCAATAATTCTGTGATTTCTGTGATTCTGAGTTAGGTTAATGTTTGAACTCGATGACCTTACAGATATTTCCAAATTAAATTATTCCAGGATTCTAGGATTATCAGACTATTGCTATCCATCCTGGCAGGCATTATTAGCTCAGTTAGATCTACACTGATCTACAGTTTACTGTAGTGCAGTAATCTTTTTCAACTAGTCTTGTTCCATACACACATCAATAATAAACCCCATATAATTCAATGAAAAAAACATATTCACAGTATTCAAAAAGAGTAACACATTTATGAAGGTAACAGAATGTAACAGGGCAGAACTGAATAACCTTACAAAGGAAATCCTACAAATGTCAACCATCTCATCAAGCAACAGTATAGAATACTAAGGGACTTTAAAATAATATGGTTTTCATATCTTAAATAGGAACAAAGACAGACTGGCCATAAAGCATTTGAAAATCTGAGTAGCTTCTACATATAAATAAATATGTTCAAAATATTTTCAGTGAGCTGACAGAATTTGCATCTGATTGATATCAACAAAGCTTCACTTTTCTTAACAGTACAAAGAAAAAAAAACATCTAACCCAAAGCATATTGGGCCTGTAAGTTTTTGAAAGAGTCTTGAGATTTGTCTAAACCATTTGGAAACAAAAAGAAAAACATATGTCCTTGTGTAACAGACAGAGGCATAATTCAAAGGCCAGTCCAACGACAAAGTCTGGATGGAGGATGGCTTGGTCTGTCCTCAGTGAGAGGAAGACAGAACAAGAAATAGCAGGAATTAATCAAGTGATAAATGCTATGGCTAAAAATCTGAATAAGAGAGTGTGCAATAATTTGAGATATATATATATAAAAAAAGTGAACTGAGCAGAAATGTTCTGCATACTTGAATTGTGATCTTGCCATCACAGCCCTGTAAGGGCTGAGTGGTTTTTTCAATGACACACCTTCCACTAGAATTTGAGAGAGAAGAAAGAATTATTAGGAAACAGAAATAAGGATTACAATGCATGATGTTACCCACCTCCATCATGATACTGAAGAGTTGTCCAGACAGGTAGGCTTTTTGTTTTCCAAATACTCCTCTGTGAGATGAACCTGTGTCCAAACATCTCTTAAAACTTCAAGATCTCTCTAGATGGCAGTTCCCTTCATCATTTTGACCACATCACACAACTTGGTGTCGTCAGCAAACTTGTTGAGGATGTACTACTCAATCCCACTGTTCATGTCTCTAACAAAGATATTAGAGCTGGTTAAACACTGACCTCTTGTCATGGCCTCCACTCAAACATCAAGCTGTTAACTGCAATTCTTTCAGTTAAAACATTCAGCCAATTCCTTATCCACTAAGTGTTCCATTTGTCAAATCCCCATCTCTCCAATACAGAGACAAGGCTCTTATGCAGGACAGTATCAAATGCTCACCTTGACTTCAGTTAGTTGGTAGTTTCAAATGGTTGCTTTTCAAAAGGTCCTCCCCTGAATATGTTTATTTTGGGGCTTTACCCAAGATGTTGACATGCTACTAAGAACATGGACTAATGACTGAATTTCCTTTCAATTATATAATGTTTTTGCAGTAGTCTAGTTTAGAGAGTGCTTTTCATGTATGCACTTGTTTAAACATAGTCAGTTCCATATCAGCAGGGCAATCTAAGATGGGCTGCAGGGTTTTTGTTTGGTGCTTTTTTTTATCTTTTCTTTGTAATGCAAAGAATGTGAAATTAAAAGAGTCAGCTTTAACTTTAGTGTTGCAACACAGTTCCTTTTAACTTGTCTCAGCCCCACGAGTACCCTGTCACCTTAATTTCAGTTTAGAGTAAGACAGGTTTGTAGAACTCTTCTTAGTAATTCATCTCTGAAATAATGTTGACTTGGGGCTTTATGTCTATCTTGAAGTATGATAGTGTCATTTACTGTTAAAAGTGGCATCAAGAGACCCTTTCTTTTGTTGCATTTGCAGTGTCTCCATAGAACTAGCTATTTTTCTAAAGGTTATGAAACTGGGTCCTGATCCTGCTAGCAATTTCTGCCAGTGAAACATTTTAAACTTGTGATCTTTTAGACCATGACTCTATAGAAAAGGGGATGTTGTTTACAGCAGCCTGTGGCTTATACCTAATAAAAACAGTGTTAAGCTGGGAAACTGGACTTTTAAATTGGATTTGGTTCTCCTGTCTCCAGGTACTTAGGGGTTGTTTGTTTTTGTGTTTGTTGTTTGTTTGTTTTTATTAGTAATTTTCGTTTTTAGCTTGATTAAGTTTAATTTAGTTCCTTTAATATTTTTTAACCCAAATGTTTGGGGTTTTTTTCTGTGTGACTAATACTTGATCAAGTTAACACCAGTGTCATATTCCAAACCACAATGCCATTGGCTATATTTGTGTCACATATTTGCTTACAACATTTCTGTTCTCTAAAACAGGATATTGTATAAATCAAACAAAGACTGACATATTTATGAAATCTCAGTTTGACAAACAATCTCAGCTTTTCGCTGCAACATTTTTCATATTTAATCTAGGACCTCCTCACTCTCCAAATAAATTCCTGTGCTTTAATATACAGGTGAATCCAAGATGACTCCTTTTTTTCAGTGTCTCCTCAACATTTTCACTGTGGAAAACCACCATTGGAAGTAACACTAAAAGTGTTGGATCTTCACTCTTACCCACATCACACACAGACATTCTGAGTGTTAAAACACATCTTTCTCATTACTGGTACACAGCTGACAGTTCACAGTTGAGTTTCCTGCAGGAACATCATTTTATTTCTGTGCATCTTTGTCATAATTACCAACATTCAGAATCAAGAGTGTCAGACTTTACAAAATCAGGCCTTTCCTGACATTTAACTTCTCAGAATTTGTTATAGAAACAGCATTTTTGCTGTCAATGTTTCTGTCATACAGTGAAAGCTATTGTTTCAGGATTCCTGGTTGTTTTTTGCCTTGAACTAAAAGGCAGCTTTTTCTTTCTAGGTCTCCCCACCATTTATTTAAGGATTTAATGAAAAACACAAGGACAAGTTTGGTTTGTTTGGGTTTTTTTTTTTCTTGCTTTACATTTGGTCTTCTGCTCTGAAATAGTCCCTAAGAAACTCAGTAAATTTGCCATAGAGCATGTTATCTACTTTGTTGTTATGGAATAGGAAGGAGATAATGTATGTGCCTTAGAAGCCTCAGTGTTGTGTCTAAACATAACAAAAGAGTTTCTCTTTATTTTCCTGTCTGTTTCTCCCTCTGAAGAGATACTATCTCTTCTAGTATTACAGACAGGTAAGAGGCAATGTCCCTTTTACTTCCTCTTTCTTCTTTGCTGTGTGCTTATCACATCTTCCACCCCTCTCTATCTTTTCTTTGGTCTTTTTGATTATCCAGTCCTTTCTCTCTTAACCCTGCAATGAAACTAGATGAACAAGATGGCAACCCTTAGTTTGCAGACAACATTGTACTTGTTTTCAATTTCTTCCTTTGACGGTTTGACTTTTTTGACAGTTCAGTTTACAATAAATTGAACTACAACTGTCTCCTCCTTTGCTATAATGGAATATTGCTCCTGAATGATCACTGATGGTACAGTATAATAATGAGTACATTTATTTGTGCATATTCACAGACATACACACCACAGAGAAATAAGTTAGATTGTGCAACCAGGTTACAGCTCTGATCATTAAAAAAAAAAAAAGAAATCTTGTGCCTACTCAGATCTGTATTTATTTCAGACTATTTTAATCATTTATGTTATGGATATTTCATATCACTATGTCACTGTGAAAATAAATTATTTTCAGGTACCAATTGCCATACTGCAATTGTTGAACAATAACAGAAATTGCTTAGCTACGCTTCCAGCATGGGATAAAGTGAGTATAGTGTAAATGGCAAGCACGGCCATTTATTTTTTTTTTTATAGCCAAGCTGGCTCACTCATCCTTAGTTTAAGTGATAGTTCAAGCTGTGAAAGAGTTGTTACCACACTTGTCATTTTTATTACATAGGAAATGGTCTCTTTGGTTAATTGGATTTGGAAAATTTGCTGAGCATTCAGGTAAACCTCCATGAATCCTAGTAATATTGTGATACCCCACAAATCTTTGTCAGCTCTCCACATTCTAAGTCTTCCATTTTCTGGAGTTTTGAACTCAGAATAGAAAAAAAAAACCCTACCCTCCAAGAAGTACACTTGGACTAGATTATTGTAATATATTTCACAGAGATAATGCTGAGATACTGTAGGCCCTGTCACTAATACATGCTCATAAAATACATAACAAAATTGATTTACTTTTTGGATTAACACGCTGAAAGTCCTTTCCATAATACTCTATAACTGAATGGAAAATGTCTCAGCTGTACATCCATAATTAGTTTTCAGTAGTCTTATTCAAAACCTGCCACCCTTACTGTGGGACAGTGTTTCTGAATCTGCTCCTCTGAATACTTGTTGCCATTTAGAAACAAAACCCCAGGGGGTGGGGGGTTAAAAAAAACAGCCGGCCCCCGCCCCCCCCCCCCCCCCTCAAAAAAAACCAAACAACAAAACTAAATGAACACTCAAGAACTTGATTTTTCAGTTTGATCTTTGAAGGTTTGGTCTGAAAGTGTTCAGAAGCATTAGGATGTTTTCAGTTTACTTCAGTGGGTTTAGGATTAAGACTTTAGGGAACAGTGGTTCACAAAACAGCAGATGGGAGTCTTTCTTTCACAATAATGAAAAATAGTCCTAGTAAATTATAAAAACCTTCTACAACTTCCTTACTATTCACAATTCAGGAAACTGGGGAAAAGAAGCTGTATTCTCCCAATAAGGCAAATAAAAAAAAGCTTAGGTAGGTTAAATTGTTCTCTCAATTTTAACATACTTAAATTTAGTGCATGATGGAGATCTGTATCTTAGAAAAATGACATCCTCCACAATACAACAGGGATAGTTTAAGCTACCTTAAATCACTCTACCTGCAATACATCTGAAATGTTAATTAAGCAAGTTTTTCATCCTCACCTCTGCTCTGCTGGCTTTAGTGAAAGCTTGTCTGGCAGGGAAAACTCTCTACAGGTACCGCCAATTCTGTTTGAAGTTGGTGATCTGGGTTTGGCTCATAACATTCACAGTAGATTTACCTGAAAGATCAATAAAAGCATGTTCAAAGCAAGATTGGCTTCATAGAGCCTAGGATTTTATTAATTTATATAAACTTCCTAAAACTTTTGCTATAAAGAAAAAGGGAAAAGCTTGAAAATATTCACAGTATTGTAGAACAGGGTAATGAAAATGGTATAACAAAGTTCTGGAATTACTTTCTCTTTTCCAAAAAAGAACCATCAAACAGTGCACTTATCAGAATGACAGGATGCTGCAGACACTGATGAGATTTTAAAATATAGCTGGAGATTTCTGTTGTTTCAAGTTGTGACATCTCAACGGGTCCTCACTTTTGGGGGTTTTAAGCATCCCAACTTCTAAACGTATCTTTAAAGTGTCATATAAAATGCACCCCAAAATATCCTTCGCAGTATGCCTGCATTGAAAATGTTTATCATGGCAAGTCCTTGAATGAAATTTGTGCCTTCTGTCATTGGTGTCATGAGACAGGTCTTTCAAACAGAAGAAAACCAAAGGCAGTTCTCATCCCCAACTGTTAAATTAAATACTAACCCTCAGCCCTCAGTGTGGCACATGCTGATTTCTTCTTTTTTTTTTTTTTTTTCACAGTTTAGTAGAATATAAAATCAGAATTTAAAAACCAATCAAGCAGCCAGAAAGACTTTGATCTTTAAAATGCTGGAATTATCTTTAATCAGAGGAGATTTATAAGTAGTAGTTGAATTAAAGGTGGAATTACTGTCTGGCTTTGTTCATTTAAGTTTCTCTGCTTTTCCCAGTAACAAATATTTTGTCTCAAATATCTCCTCTATTCTTTGAGAGGGATTTGTAATAGGCAGTCTTCAACTTCAGAATTGGGTTAATCTTCCAGATCTTTAGTGGCAGCACTATAAGTAGATCTGTGAGCTTGGAGAGCCTTATCAGTGAAAAGAATATTTGAAGCTCGGGGAATGTGTGTTCCCAAACCCATGGTGAACTGCCTCAAAAAGCAGAAAAAATAGAATAGTGTGCATGGAGAAATCCTTGTTTTTCATGTATGCTCCCAGGGAAAAACCAGCTACTTTCTTTTGAAATTCTGTTTCTTTGGGCTTACTTACTTGTTCTCACACATTTAATGATTCTTGTATTGGAGGAAGGGTTGGTTTTTGATTGGGAAAAAAATGGGCAAATGTGTCAAAATGCTTAAAATAAGCTAAAGTTTCATACAATTTCCACAAAGAAAGACCCAAGAAGAACAGTCTCAGACATCTGAGGAGAAGGATAGCTAAAACTCCCTTAAGAAAACAGACACATCATGACTAAATTCTGATAGAGGTGTAAGTCACTCAAGCTCCTACTTTTGTACAAGAAAAGAAGTAAAATCACTACGATATTCCTGTGCCTACTCCTTGGGATGAGCAAGAATTTTATAACTTACCTAAATACACTGTTTGACTCTTACTCTATGTATTAATAGTACAGTGTGCTGAAAGATGATGCTGAGAATACAAGAATCATAGAATCATAAAATGTTTGTGTTTCAATACACAATGGCATATTGAAGAAGGTGTCTGTGGCATAGGAATGTATTTCAGGATTCTAGTGTCCACTCTGAGATCTCTGGTGACTCTACCTTCTTTAAGTTTTTTGCATATTGCTTAGCTGAGATTCATGTTTCTAAAGTGACTTCCTCAGTTTCCTGTGCATAAAACTATATCTTTCTGAACTGATTCTTCCATCCAGCAATTAGTTCCCAAATTCTATTTATCTGCCAGTCCTTCTCTCAAGAAGGAATGAGAAAAGAGTTCTGGGCACCATCCTGCAATCATCCAGACTTGTCTAAGTGCTCCCAGACATAGTTTTGGTTCCTGTTAGCTAATACCCATGCAGGCAGTGTCTGAATGCTGTTCAGGGGTTAACAATACAGAAGACATTTCCAAGTAGCAGGTGGGATGCAGCCACTCTATTTTCAGGAGGAAGAGTGTCTAAGCATATGGATGCAAGCTGTCTCCTCCCATCTGGTCTCAGGGACAGAGAACAAGCTGTGGCCGTTTTTGTTTAGTAATATACAGAAGGGGAGAATTCTAGCAGCAAACAATAATTTGGGGAGCAGATGTGGTTTCTTAACGTTTAACTCATTGTTACAGTTTCTAATTATGTGTTTACAATTACAATTATGTATACTTAGAGTTGACTGTATTCCTTTCTTAAAATGAAAATAAATGACTCATTTTACTTAGAAAATATTCACAGGGGCTTTTTCAGATGCTTTGTTATCTGTGATTAAGTTTCTGTGGCTGTGCATTCTGTCTTCTTAAATGTATATCTCTCACAAACATGTTAGCTTGTAATCTGTTTGTATCTTTTCTTATCATACCTATATGTATCACAAATTATTATTGAATTAATACCTTATATTCTTTTACCTTTTTCTAAAAAATTGATTTATTTTCCTAATTTTCACACTTTCATGTGATCCTCCCACCCTTGTCAAAATCCTCCTGTGCAACAAAACAGTTCACAAAAGTAAAACTTCTATTCATAATTGATGTGATCTCTGTTTAATAAATAAGGTATCTGTCATATATGGAGCAAGATTTCCAGTTGTTAAGCAGGCTGGATGGGTGGTAACTACAATTTTAGCTTCTGTCCAGAGGAATAGAAAAATTAAGTCTGATATTCTTGATATGACATTATTTCTTTGGAAAGCAAAATCTGGTTGAAGATATATCTGAATGATCTCTTAAAAAAAACCCAACTGCTATACATTGAACTTTCAGAATTGTCATGTTTGTTTCACCATAGCAAAAAATGTCAGTGGGGGAAAAAAAAATAAAAGAGAGAAAGTTTTTCTGCAGTTAATGAGACAGAGGTGACTGTAAACAATAGATGCCTTATAGCTATTCTCAAACAGGAATCAAAGCTGTAATTAAATATAAAACACTGTCAGTGATAGGCTCTTTAATGTAACACATCTCAGTTGCTTTTCCTCTATCAAATATCTTCACTTAGACAAAAGCTGAGAGTGACTGAAAACAAGAGAAGAAAGACTTATGCTGAAGACTGATTTCTTGTTGCTTATGACACACCAGACCTGTAGCTTCAGCAGCAAATATTCCTGACTAGAAGTCAGAATAGAGCTAATTACCTAAATTTTGTGGCATCTGTTCTGCTAAATGGTGCCATGTGAAGAGAGTTTGTTTGTAGATGAACATAGGCTCCAGCTGAACCCCATGAAAAAGCAAATCCAAGCAGTCTTTTCAACTACCTGCTATGTTCAGATCTTGGCCTGTGTTGTCCCCAGGCTCAGAGTAGGCAAGGAATAAAAGAGGAAATAACTTGGGGAAAACTGTTGAAGAACTGAAGCTTCTTTACCTTCGTGTTTTCAAGTTGGTTTAGAACACAATATGTGGGTAATGGATGGATGGCTGTATTCTCTCAAAACTGGAGGTGCAAAGTATGTTGCTTCATGAGTACCCACAAATGAGAACAAAGGGAGTACTGGAACATAGAGGCAACTCTCATGCAACACCTGCCTGAGCTAATCAAAAGGATACACAACTTCTGCACAGTCATTGATCAGCTGTGAGATGCCTCAAGCCAGAATCCAGCCTATGTATGTAAACAAAGAGGAAGCCCTGAGCAAGTACTAGGAAATAGGCCAAAGGATTTGGTATAAAAAACCACAGCTTTTACATGGTGCAAGTTAATTCTCTTGCATAATTTTCTGCTTGCAAATCAAAAGAAAGTAGTTCAGAAGCTGAGCCACTTCCCTGCTGTAAGGCTGTAAGATAAAGTCAAAATCAACATGACTGAAGGAAGAGTACATGTATGAACAGTATAACTAAGCCATCAGTTTTGGGGTAGTGTAGTAGTTAAACCCAAAGTATTTAAATATAAAATAGAAACAATTTTGCATTATATGATTCTGTGATCTTACAATTACAAAAGAATATAGAGTCAGAAGGAAAAAGAAATCTTTTCCCAGTTAACTCATAACAACTCTGTACAGCATATAGTGCTGCAGAAGTTCCTCTGCAAGCGAAGATCTTCAGAATTCAGAGTGTCTGGACAATGCACTTAGTCATATGATTTAGTCCTGCAAAGAGCAGGGAGTTAAGGCTGATTGAAAGGCTGAAGAAGTTTGGTCTTTTTAGTCTAGAGAAGAGAAGAATGAGGGGGGATCTTGTCAATACTTATAAATACTTCAAGAGTGGGTGTCAGGAGGGTGGGACCAACTAACTTTTTTCAGTGGTACCCAGTGACAGGACAAGGGCATCTAACTTGAACATGGGAAGTTCCATCTAGACATAAGGAGGATCTTCTTTACTTTGAGGGTGATGGAGCACTGGGCCCAGAGAGTTTGTGCAGTCTCCTTCTCTAAAGACATTCAAAACTTGCCTGGACGTGTTCCTGTGGGACCTTCTCTAGGTGAACCTACCTTGACAGGGGGGGTCCAGAGGTCCCTTCCAAGCCCAACCATTTTGTGATTCTGTGATTCTTATGAGTTCCAACTTGAGATGTTCTGTGATGCTATGATTCTGCTTTCAAGAACAGTGGAAGAAACAAAGTCTGGCTTCTTATGTTTTGAAGTAATGAGTTTGGACTTTCTGATGTCTAATAGACTGAAAGCATGGAGATTTTCCTACTGCTGGGGTACGCAATGCTCCTTCTCAGCAGGCTCACTAATACTCATATGTTAAGGTTGTATTGCAACTGTGTGTCTATGTAATCACAAAAAAAAAAAAGAAAAAAGAAAAAAAAAGTTTTTCTCCATTTACTGAGCTACTCAGTGACATTTCTGGGAATTTGATGTCATAGAAAGAGTTGATAATCCCTCAATTCAGATTTGAATTCCATCCTTACATGTTCCTCCAATCTATCACAGTAGGCTTTTGCAACATCGAAGATTGCTACATGGCTTTCTGTGGCACACATAAAGCTTCTCTTACTTCCATGACAGCAAAACAGCATTCTGGTGGTGAACACTTCTGACTAGAAAAAGAAAAATTCACACAGAAAATATTATGTCTTGGAGGCAAGTTGGCATTGCCAACCTTGGCTTCAAGACCAAGCAAAAAAACCAATTCTAGACAGGAAGTTTTTCCACCTCAGAGAATATTTTATTTCCTTTTTTCCTAATAATATTTATATAGCTCCTTTTGTCACAACATGGGAGAGCATTTAGGTATGTGGTTTTACAGCTTTGCTCCTGCTAACAAGTCAGGTAAGGAGCTGGCATTTAGAGCTTTCTCTTAAACTCATGTCAAGTCAGCTCTTACTTCTACTTAATCACTTTGATGGTCAGATATTCTACTAATGTCTTATTCCTTGAGATGTTATTGTCTACAGAATTTAGTATGTGTCAGTAATCTTGATTTGACAGGCTGCTCATACTCAGCCCACTGACTGGCAACCTCTAAACCACTATGTAGTGGCTATTCTAAAAATTAAGTACTTGAGGAATTTGAGTCCTAGACACCATAGATAGTTTCTCTAAGATTATGTTACAGTGTAGTGGAGAAGAAGCTGGTTATTATAGCATCAGTTAAATTCTGTTAGCAGTAATTTGCAATGCCGTACAATGCTGTACAGTGTCTTGCTTAACCTATAGATACTCCTTCAGAAGGGAGCAGGATTATGGATCTCCTGTGTCATACCTGGCATCTCTGAGCAGAAGTCTAATATTCTAATGCCACTCAAAGGGAACAATTTCCTTTGTTTAGACAACTAATGTGAGCCAAATAAGAAACTCTAATAAGAGTTTTGACTTTCAGATGGCTAAGTTTGGAGATGACTTAGTTTTCTTGAACCCTCGATAAATTATATACTGGGGATGTGTTAAAGTCTAACAACTAATTTTAATTGTATAATGAAAAAAAAAAATATTTGCCATGGTGTTTTCTTTACTAAATTCCCTTCACTGAGTGAAAGTATAACTTTGTTAGCTCTGCATTTCTTTTTTCTTCTCAAAGCTAAAGGACTGACTTGAACATCAGTCAAGTACCTCAGATTCCTACAGGACCCTTCAATCTCTGAGCTAGACAAAAGCAAATCAACTGCTTCAGCTAACAAAAAATCTGTTCCACAGTTGGAATCAACCTGGTAATATTTTCCCTGTGCAGACTGGCACCACTCACCTTCTTCCTAATTAATTACCACCCCAGCAGAGTTTTACCAATGTGTTTTGAAAAGTTCTCAACAACAGTCTCTTCTGTGAAGTAGCTTAAAACATGCACATTGCACTGTGTTGATTGATTGATGAGCCTCATTGCAGTGTATATAATAATGTGCTAAATGTTACATATACCCTTAGTGGGTAATTTCAGGAATTTATTAAAATGTGCTTCTTTTAAAAGGTTTGGTAATGTAAGTCAAAGAGACACTTAACAGACCCAATGCTGATTAGTGTGGGTGACCACGGTATACTGGAATCTTTGATATTTCTTGGCTTTTTCCTGGTTTCCCAGAGGCCCTTTGGACAAAGGAAGAGAGATGGCTGAG
The DNA here is from genome assembly GCA_025447755.1 of Corythornis vintsioides. Lineage (NCBI taxonomy): Eukaryota > Metazoa > Chordata > Aves > Coraciiformes > Alcedinidae > Corythornis > Corythornis vintsioides. The sequence continues at coordinate 94,298 of JAOEGS010005354.1, forward strand.
ACACCCTTGGCCTTCTGGGAAACTCAGTGACATTTAAAGACTGCTGGGGCCTATTCTGTTAATATCTAAACTAATTAAAATCAAATCATAATTGTAGAAGCTTGTTCACCAGAATTCTAATAAGACTGGGAGCAGTACACGCTGCATGCTGCTGTGCTAACGGCTGTCTCAGCTCTGTGAGAAGTGTTTTACTATACAGCAAATTGTTCTCAGCAATTTTTCTCAATCTTACAACCAGCCCCTTATATAAGAAATGTCACTTCAATTGTAGGATGAAGACTGGCTTCAACATATCTCTTTCCATATCCACAGAACACATTTTACTGTATCATGAAATGGGGTATTATATATATATCATGTCAGGGTGTGGCAGGCTTGTATATACCAGCACTGTTCTTATTAGGACTGAGTGTGATACCCTGCACTGAACTTACACCTTACAGAGCCCCAAAGCTATTTCTGGACTTATATTTGTCACCTGAGGAGGCAGAGCATTCGAGGGATAAGGCACTTGCCAAACAGACTTGAGTTAGGTTCCCTTTTTCTTACTTCACTCCCTCCAGGGTGATGGTCAGTTCTTTTAAAAATATAGGAATCATTTGGCAAATAAAAATTAAAATAAGTATATGATTATATAAACTTCTACACTGAACAAAGGCTAAAGTTAATTTTCTCTCATAACCTGTCACCCCTAGAAAGAGTACAAAGAAAGGTGCTCAAAGGTGGTCAGAAGTACAGAAAACCTTCAGTTTTTCCTTGATAATGACTTGATTACTGTGGCAAAAATAATGGAGAGGGTATGTGATAAATAAATTGATAGGTGAGCGGAGAAAGTTTACTCATATCTAAAGAAAATGAAAGAAGGGACACACAAGGAGATTATCAAGCAGAAAGTTTAAAACAAGGAAATGATAACATTTGCATGTGGCTGAACTAAGGAACTCACTACCATGGGCTATTGTGAACGTGTTCAAAGAGGAACCAGGTAAATTAATGATACTTCTGTTGAAAACTGAGTTAAAAAATCCTCTACACCAGTACTGGTTCTGGAGGCTGCAATAATCTATCACAGGAAGATCCCTTTTATATTTTCTTTCTTATATTCCTTGGTAAATATTTGTCTGTGAACTTAGCTCTGAGCCTGACAAATCGTGTTTTTAACATCTGTGTGCTCAGCGTCACTACGACTGTACAGTGAAATACCTGTGTCACATCAGTAAGACACTAACTGCTAAGGAAAGCAGCATGAGAATATAACAAGTATTAAAGCACATAGGAAAGGTTTATTAATATTTAGCAAAACTAATCTGTTTCTCACTAGCCAAAACATGCACATCCAGCCCTTTTGGGAAGACAGCTTTGAAGATTTGCTAAGTTGAAATGAGGTTTTCTGCACTGTATGTAACCATTCATATTCTCTGTGGGCTAAATCCTATTCCATAAATTTGAAGTCAACCTTTGAGATTTGGGAGATCATTAGAGGGTTTGTGTATGTTTTCTTCATTCTGTTTTCCCAGATAGGCCAAATGTAGTCACTTTATAGATGGGAATGTGATTTAAATAATATGACTTTGCTAACATTACATTTTTAATTTATCTTTATTAAGGCTGCATTTTAATTTCATTCCATGTATCCTCATTAAGCAACTGTTTGGTCCCTCAGGCATTTTTTCAAGATAACTTTTAATCTACCTATTGGTACACAAAGCTGTAAAAGTTAAAGCCTATTTGAATTTTTATTTGGAAATCTGCTAGATTTTTTCCCTTTTATAGATCTTCAGGCATTCTGCTTTTCCTGGAGATGGTCTGTTTTCTTTATGTAGTCTGATAAATATTAAATAACACATATCCATATCAATGTTTTGTATGCAAAGCTCTGATTTTCAGAAAATTATATATTAACTACAATAGCATCTTATTTTACATTACTATTGCCAAAGCTCTGTCTAATTAGCTGTCTGAAATCGTATCACTGTAGCATTCAGATGTTGGATAGCCATTTAAACTAGAAGCGAGTGGGCCTAAAGGATATATGTATTTTCCTTCTTTCTTTATATTCTGACTTCTGAATATTGCACATACTACTTTAAGATAACAGGTAATGGTAAAAAGTTCAGTGAAACAGAAAGTCATTGTTGAGGAGCTGCTTTACATAGCATGATTTCTCTGGATATACAACAATGGTAGCATCTGCATCACACCACAAACTTTTTTTTTATTTTTTTTATGGTACATTCAAAGAACAGGTTTCTATTCTGTACAGTACCTACAAACTCTAGGCTTCATTATTTGACTAAAAGAATGAGAAAGACAAACACATCTGTGTAAGGTGTTAAAAGCACCCAGCATTGGTTAGGATTGCAAAGCTACTTAATGTTGTCTTGAGACATGAATTTGGATTTCATGCTTTCTCTTCTAGTGCTCTCATCATCCATCCTTTCTGTCTGATTAATTATCATAACCATTATGGAAACTGCGTCCTGTGCCTGTGTTGGCATCACAGAAGTCAGTGCTATGTGTTAATAGTGGGTGCATTTTTCTCCATACTGTTTATTTCATTTCATTGTATATTTACCTAGAGAAACAAAATCACTGGACCTTGGTTTGATATAGTTCTTCATTCCCAGAACTTACACAGTTTACAGTTATTCACTACTCTCAAGTTATTGTTTAGAAATATTTTTCTAGCTCAGCATTTCTTGTTTTGAAAAGCTGGGTGCTACCTTCAGCAAAAAAAATAAATAAAACCTCTAAAAGTAGGTCAGGAATCAGAACCAAAAAGGCTGCTGAAGGCAGACTTAGATGTGTAGGTATTTGCAGTTTTAACTCACTGGTTCTTCAAAATGTAAGTAAAGCTCATGAGCATACAGCACAAACAATAGCAAGCAAAAAATGGTTGTACTGTATGTGTCTTAATTGCTCCTTGTTTGGTGACATACAAATAAAAATATGTAGAACTATATTTAGATATACATACTTCCTGATTTAGGTTTTAATTTCATATACCCTTTCAATTATGGCTGGATTTCCTTGTAAGTGACACTCTGAGTTCATTGCTGTAAATGATTCTTCTGAATAAAAATAATTCTGCTGAGAGCAGTGGGAGATAACCTGTGCCTTTGTGGACACCTGCACTGAGACACATTCCAGGCACTTAGCAGGAGGAGCAGTAGAGAAGGAAAACTTTCAGAAAAGGAAAATGCCCATGTTGGTGCTATTCCATAAGGATGCTGCCTTTTTAATTTACTGCACAGTCTTTAATTGTAAATATTACTTCTCCAGTACTGGTTGTTTCCAAACTTGAAGATTTGTCAGCTTTATAATAAACAAATCAAACCCAACAGTAAAAATATTATTAAGTGCTACTGTTTTGAAGTCACTAGTGGAGGATGAAGCAAGGTGACAATTTGCCTTTATGCTAAAAGATATCTCCTTGGATTAAGTGGGGATATGTTTCCTCAGAAATCATCCCATACTCCAGTTTGTAGTTTTTTGAGTGTACACAATTTGCAGCTGTGGGAAAGGGAAAAACCTAGTACAGCAAAGATTACTTTTAGGTGTGACCCCTATTTTTTCTTCCCAGTTGGTCTTGTGAGTAGTTTTGGTTCAAGCTGACCTCTTTCAAAGGAGAAACAAATGTAGCATGTCTATGAACATGCTCAGAAAGCTTAGACTGATTTCTCACCAGGTTCAGTAAAGAGTAACATCAGAATGAGTGTGGCTGAGACAAGGAAAAACATCAGCATGAAAGAACAGAGGCACATTTACAACCTCTTTTCTAGTATTACACAGAGTATGAATTAACAGCTATATACTGAGCGTAAAGATCACAAGCAATCCAGAAAATGCATGATTATCTAATAAATGCAATTAATTAGCAGAAGTAGGTTCAGAAAAATGTTCTTACCTGATCTTGATGTCACATGGAGTTTAACCTAAGGTAGGTAGAAAATTACATCAGCTGACCTGTACTCTGCAGGAAGTTAAACACTTCAACTCCCTGTTGGGCTGGTGGTTTACATATCTATCATAATAATTTCTATTAGAAGTAATTGACTGCTAATGGAAATTTTCTACTGACTTTGGTAAGAAGAGGTCCCTGAGATCCTGTGCAATGCTGCCAAAGTGCTGCCTGCAGTACTCAGGCTGAAGACAAGACCTTATGGGCTAACAGTGGGAACTTAATGGGGAACCTTTTAATTCATCCCAGTTTGGCTTTTGACAGATCTCAACAAATGCATGTAATTCTTGGAGCTAATCTCAGAATCTTCCACTAGATTCAGGCTTGAATCCTGAGCTGGAATTCATGTGGGTTTGTTGTTTGGCTTTGGGTTTTATTCTGTGTGTGTGAGTTTTGGGTTTTTTTTGTTTGTTTTTAACTTCTTTTGAAAACACCTATATTCTTGGTTTATAAGTACATGTAATTTCTATTATTAATTACCAAGTGTAATTTTTTTTTTTTTTTTTTTTCTCTGCAGAATACTGATCTTCCTTCTAAGACAGTGTGGTAAAAAATGAAATGTGATCTCTGATTTTAACAGTTCAACTTAGGGGTCTCGCTTCATCAGCTGAAGACCAGATGCAAAAACACTGCTGACATCACAAATTTTCCTAAACTGCTACTGAATAAAAACTGGATTCATCATTGTCTGAGCTAAGAGATCCTTTAGCTATAGGTAGTAGCAAATTGATACACATCTTTGAATCAGACAGTGGATATAGAGAGATTTCTAGTGGGTTCCAAACGTCAGGCTGACTTTAAAGGGTCATTGCAAGTCCTTTAAAGGACTTTTGCAACCCTGCAAAGACCTGAATACTTCCAGCATGCTTTAATCTTTTGAATCTTAAATCTGAAATAATTCTAATATTGAAAATAATTGAGACATATTGTGAGAGCATCTCTTAATCCTGTTATAAGCAAGGATCTGGCTGGAGTAACAAAACCCTATGACTACAGGTTGCTGACTCCCCTCCCCTACTGCCAAATTTGCTTTACCACACCAAGAAGAACAATGTTAGTAAAGGAACCAGCAGGCTGGACAAAGAAAGGAGGTTTTGTTCAAACCTCCCACTGATACTGAGCTTCACAGGTAATAAGCAGAACTGGCCTAAGGCCAAAAATAAACTTTTTATTTGCCTCTCTCAGTAAAGGAGAGTCTACTTCTACAACACAGGACATCAGCAAACTTTCCCTGAAGCTAATGAAATTTCATTCAACTTGGGACTGTTAAAAGTGAATCTAGGAGATGGTGCAACACAGGCGCCTTGTATTGGTTTTCTTTCCAAAGTCTTATTTAACAGCTAAAGAGTTAACTGAACATATATCATGATTTTTTTTAAAAGGTCTAGATGTATTTGATGTGCACATTATACTCCATGTGAGGAAATATATATATGTGAATCCAGTTCTGTTTTTTCTTTGCAGATTTTTTTCTGTAACCACATGAATAATCTTGATTGTGCACATGTCTATGCGCCTTCTTTAATCAAAGGATAGAAGAGGAACCAACTTTAAAGAGTCCCATAATTGGACTGTGCTGTGTAGTTAAAAGAGAATAAAATAGAAAAAATTGGATAAGTCTTAAATTTCAAACAGGATGCTCCAGAAATATGATGGCATTTTGCAACTGCAACAGTCAGCTTCGGGAGGCAGCTCTATTCCCCTAGCAGGAAAGTTGCCTCCAAAAGAAAAAAAAAAATAAAACAAGTCACAAAATTCTGTGAAATGCAAACCAAAATTGCCATTTCATTTTTTCATGCAGAAAATGTCATTTCCTCCTACATTTATCTATGGTTTCTCATCCTCAGAGCTGTAGTAGTTCTTTTGCATTCTGTGACATTAAGTAAAGACATGCTTGTGGAATCTTCTTTCCTAACTTCACTTTTCTTTCTTAAATGTGACTCTCAATTTAAAAAAAATAAAATCCACAACCTGATTAACTATTCTAAAAACACTTGATCATACTCTAAAGACCAAGAAGCTCACTTCTTATAAATAACAATTTATAAGTTTTATTTTTAATAATAATGAAGGATTTCTAATCCTAGGTGTATTGGTTCCATGTGTTAGTTGAAGAAATAAGGAACCTTCTTCTATATTTGCATTTCAGTTTTCATTTAACATTTTTCAATATAGATTTTCATACAGAGAACACTTTTTTTTTTATAAACAGATGTCATTCTAGCTGTCATTTTAAAGACATGTGACTGAATTTCTGAAAGTCTAAGAGAAATGTTAAAAGTAACATGAAGCAAAGCCAATGATTTGACTATTGTTTCATGTTCTTTTAAAAAATTTTAATGTAAAAAAAAAACCCTGAAGATATTATTCAGTAATACTAACAATGATCTTTCTATAACGCTTTAAATTGCCCAAGTTCCTATGTAAACACTAATTAATTCAAATAATACCCACAACTTTTAGTTGTTAATATCAGCCTTGCAAAAGCAAGTTGATCTGTATGCCTGTGTGTGCATAAGGACTACATCCCCTCCATGTATACACATGCACAGACTATCCAGTCGTTTGTCAGTCTCTAATAAGAAACAGAAGTGACATCTGTCATGCATTCCAGTAAACACATTAAGCAAACACAATAGGACCCCAAAATGTTTACTCAAGTACTCTAATTAGTTGTGACTTGCTGTAACAGAGTTTTCTATGAATTAAACAGCAAGATCCATGCTCTCTCCTCCCCCTGCTGTAGATTTTTGTGCAGTGGGGAAATATTTAAACTAAAGACTTCCCTTCTGGCCCTGCCAAGGTGCATTTTTTCCTCCTAGAGTTGACTTGCAGTAGAAGTTGATGTGAGAGTTTGTCATGGCTGTTTTGACAGTCCGGTCATCCTAATCCAGGGATCTGGTCCCTGTGGTTTGTCAATTATCCTACTAACCCTACAGCGAGAGGAACACTCAAGGCACTGAACTGTCATCCAATAACCAAGAAATAATGTCAGCAGCCAGTGAGTAGGGATTGTGAGAGATGGGGATGCTTTTGACAACAGAGAAGTGTGGATCATTTCAGCATTTATTTTATTTATAGACATTGGTAACAAATTAATTACATCTCACTGCAAGGCTTCACTAAAACTTTCTGGATCCAGACCTGCATACACGCACAGGCTGATGAGTGCAGTTGAGTGCAGAGATTGCAGCATGAAGATCTATCCATGGATGTTCAATTTCCAGTTACTTTCACTCCCCTCCTGTGACCTTGAGCTTCTTACTTGACTTGGATATGTTTCGATATCCCCCTGGATAAACTGAGGATAAAAGCATCCGCTCTTAAGAGCATACAGAGCCTTAATCAATTAATGCCTGTAAAGGACATTAAGATCATTTAACAAAAGGTAGAATTAAAGTGCAAATTATGCTAAGGTCCTACTGAAATGAAAGGCAAGTCTGTTTAAAAGGGGATTTAGATGCAGAAGGCTAGACAGCAAAGAAAATCTAGGTGGAGGATCACAGGAAGCTTGATTCTGATAAAGTGTGTATCAGGATAATTTGGCTTAACTCCCCACTTAATACTAACAAAGCAGGCTCTGCCCTGGATTCTCCTGGTGTAAAGTTACACTGATCTATGATTGCACCAAGTAAACCAACTGAGAGTCTAAATTTTTGGCTCCTGAAGTCTTCATAATTACAGCTATTATTTAGTATGTTTCATTTTCCATAGTTTGTTTTTGCTATTGATTCTCAATCACAGGTCACATAGAGTACTATGTTGATGTGAGAAAATGAAATAGTAAAAACAAACTAAATCTCCGGAGTCATTCTGTTCCCAAGGTAAGCCATAGCATGGCCAGCAAGACTGGATAATGGCATGGGTATCAATAAGAATTTCTTATACCTTTAGTGCTTTAGTTTAGATTTGGCACAGCCCTAGCAGTAACTGCTTCAAATTTTCTAACACCTGACAACTTTTCAGAAAAGCACAGTGTGTTAGATGGGTGAATCCACTCAGCAGGCATTTGTCACCATTGAGGTAACTTCTTTTAAACTGATGCACTCAGTTTTATCATTTCCAGCAAAATAGTGTGTGAATAGAGCACACAACACAGTATTGGGATGAACTCCAGTAAAGCACAGCTGATAGAAAATTTAAAATTTTATGGGATTGTTTTAAGACTGCTTCTAGTAGACTGAACAAATTAGAGCTCCAGTTTGTGGTGGCTGGGAAAGTTTATTCCAGTCACTAGCATAAAAATGGAAATGAGAAATTTATGGTCATCATTGGAAAAAAAAGTTCTTCCATTTGTAGGTGTTGCTTCAAAACCATGGGTGTTACTATTAGAACAACTCAATGTAGATCACACTATCATCAAATAATTTTGTCTTCTACACAGCCCCT